>JAJPUD010007707.1:0-42981 GCA_023553655.1 Myrmecobius fasciatus
TAAGTTCCATGGACTGCTGAGAAAAAAGTAAACTCCTTTCTGTCTCCATTTAATTTCCTCCAAAGATCTATCATACCTAACTTTTCTAACATTTTGTTTACCTCCTTAACTTCTTTCTTATTTATTTTGTGGTTTGATTTATCAAGTTCTGAGAGATGGAGGTTGAGATCCCTCACTATTATAGTTTTGCTATTTCTTCTTGCATCTCTCTGAACTTTTCCTCTAGGAATTTCCATGCTATACCACTTGGTGCATATATGTTTAGTATTGATATTGCTTCATTATCTATGGTACCCTTTAGGAAGATATAATTTCCTTCTTTGTCTCTTTTAATGAAGTCTATCTTTGCTTTTACTTGGTCTGAGATCAGGATTGCTACCCCTGCTTTTTTTTGTTCACCTGAAGCATAATAGATTCTGCTCCAGCCTTTTACCTTCACCCTGTATGTATCTCTTTTAGATGTGTTTCTTGTATACAACATATTGTTGGATTCTGGTTTTTAATCCAGTCTGCTATCTGCTTCTGCTTTAAGGGAGAGTTCATTCCATTCACATTCACAGTTAAAATAACTAATTCTGTATTTCCTGCCATCTTATTTACCCTAGCTTATGCTTTTCTCTTTCTTATCCCCTTTCCCTCCTCCCTACTATTTTGCTTTTGAAAACCACTTCCCTCAAACAATCCTTCCCCTTTAGAGCCCAAAAAAAAAAAAAAAAAAAAAAAAAAAAAAAAAAAAAAAAAAAAAGTACGTCTATTATTCCCTCTGAGCCAAATCTGATGAGATGGAGATTAACCCAATTCTCATTCCCCTCCCTTTTCTCCCCTCAATCATTATAGGTTTTCTTTGCCTCTACATGTGATGTAATTTCCCTTATTTTACCTCCTTTTCCTCTTCTTCCATTGTTATCCCTTTTCTACCTCTAATTTCTTTTTCAGTTTATCATATCATAATAATCATAAAATCACAATAAACATATCATAATAATCATAAAATCACAATAATCATATCATAATCATCATAAAATTACAGTAATCATATCATAATCATAATGTAATAATAGATTCATAAAATCAACCCTCATTCTATAAGTATCTATAACATAAATATAGTTCTCAAGAGTTTTTTTTTTTCTTGTTACCTTTTTATGTTTCTCTTGTGTTCTGTGTTTGTAGATCAAATTTTTTGTTCAGTTCTGGTCTTTTCAGTAGAAATAGGTGAAATTCTCCTATATTATTGAATGACCATCTTCTTCCCTGGAAGATAATGCTCATTCTAGCTGGGTAACTTATTCTTGGCTGTAATCCAAGTTCCTTTGCCCTTCGGAATATCTGATTCCAGGCCCTTCGATCCTTCAAAGTAGTAGCTGCTAGGTCCTATGTGATCCTAATTGTGGCTCCCCGATATTTAAATTGTTTCTTTCTGGCTTCTCGTAATATATTTTCCTTGGTATGATAGTTCTGGAATTTAGCCACGATATTTCTGGGGGACTTAATTTTGGGGTTTCTTTCAGGAGGTGATCGGTGGATTGTTTCAAGGAGTATTTTGCCTTCTGGGTCTAAAAAATCAGGGCAGTTTTCTTTTATGATTTCCTGGAAGATAGTGTCTAGGTTCTTTTTTTCATCATGGCTTTCAGGAAGCCTTATAATCCTTAGATTGTCTCTCCTAGATCTATTTTCCAGGTCAGTTGTTTTTCCTAGGAGGTATTTTATGTTTTTCTCTATCTTTTCATTTTTTTTTTGTTTTTGTTTGACTGATTCTTGAAGTCTTCATGAATCATTCATTTCCAATTGTTTGATTCTAATTTTTAATGTCTTATTTTCTTCAGTTACTGTTTTTAGTTCCTTTTGCAATTGACCAATTACATTTTTTTGTTTATTGCATTCCTTTCCATGTTTTCTATTTTATTTTGCAGTGATCTCATTTCATTTCCCCATGTTTCTTCTAACTCTCTTTTAAGATTTTTTATGCAATCTTCAAAGAAAGCCTTGTGACATGGAGACCAGTTTATGTCTCTCCTTGGGGCTTTTTCTGGAGTTGCTTTACCTTTAGGGGCCTCAGGATTTGAGGTCTGTTCTTCCCTCTCTCCATAAAAGTTGTCTATGGTGAGAGCTCTTCTTGGTTTTTTATTCATTTTTTTTAAAGGTGTGAGATCTGTTTAGGGCAGAGGTGGGACAGCTGCTTTAATTTGCCCTGGGGCAGTTCTGCTGATTGAGTTATTTCAGGAACTGGGCAGTTCTGCTGATTGAATTATGTCAGGTGCTGGGCAGTTCTGCTTTAGTTCACCCTGGGGCAGTTCTGCTGATTGAATTATTTCAGGTACTGGGCAGCTCTGCTGACTGAATTATTTCTGGTGCTGATCAGTCCTGTTTTGAGGTTCTTCCAGAGTATCTTCTTCTAGAATCATGTTGTCCTCCAGATATTGTGGATTTTTTTGCTTCAAAATCAGTCTAGAGGCTTCATATGTTGTTGGTTTGAGGGAAGGTTAGAGGAGGTTACAGAGACTCCTGTCTGACCTCCACCACCATGGCTCCACCCCCGGAAGGAGTTAGAGAAGGGCTACTTCCTCATATGATCCTGGAACAAAGGACAAGATCTGGAGAATAAAGTAGAAGACTTTTGAGATAGAGAAAGAAGAGGGAGTTTGTGGTTTATAGACGGTTTTCTCAATAAAGCATGAGAAGGGGCTCCTTGCTGAGAGGGAAGGGAAAGAGAGTGATAGAAGGGGCTCCAGGATAGGAGAAAAGATTCAGAATAAAATATGTAGATAGGGTTATAGAGTCAATCATGTAAGAACAAGATTGCCGTGTAACAGCTAGCACCCGGTTGAAATTCTGCAACATCGATTTGTAGTCAACATAGTTGGTTTGGTTTTGTAACTCTGATATGAGAACAAAGAATAGATTTCTCAGCCCTTCAGTAGGGCTGAGGTATAGGAAGAAATGGAAAGTTAGGGGTTATGGTTAGATAGAAGAATTATTATCATGGATTAGAGTTAGGCTAATTCTTGGTGATGGCTTAGGGTATAACCATTCCTGTGTGTGGCTAAAGTAGAGTGAAGATGAAGGTCATAGTCCACTATTGAGGTGGTTAAAGAGACTGGAGAGGCCATGCATCATCAAAATGACCATTTCTAGCAAAGTCCCTGAGCATGAGGACAAGGGTTGGGATGGAGAGAGGCTGAAGCTGAGCAAGGAGCTGATCTCCTTGAGATAGGGTGAGTGAAGGATATGGAGGATCTTGTATAACTTTGGCATGGAGTGAACCTCAAAGGACAAGAGGCTGCTGGGTGAAGTTCTGGAAGCAGCTGTTGGGACTGAGAAGCAGGCCTATACTTCTTTCTGTGTGTTGGGGGCAAGCCGGTATCAGAGGGGGTGGCTAGAGATGTGGTGTTTTCTGTAGGGAACCAAAGATAAAAGAAATAGGAGGAAAAAGTGGTATATAAAGGTCATTTGTTAGTGATGGAACATGTCAGACAGTACAGGGAGAGGAATGGCTAAAGTGGATGGCTATGTGATAGTCAGGAGTGTGATGGTAAATATTTAATGACTGACTCTCTGAGGGAAAATATATACATAACACACATTTATATTTAACTGCATTAACAACATTTTCTCCATCACTTTCTGAAGTCTAGACCAGGGTTTCTTAAACTTTTTCCCTTTTCACCTGAGAAAATTTTATATGACTCTGGATATACAGGCATATAAAATAGGTATTCAAATCACATATTTGCTGACAATAAATCATAATTTCACAACCCCCACATTCAGTTATGAGATCCCATATGGGGATGTGAACCACAGTTGAAGAACTGGGGTCTAGACAATCAACAAAACAATAAACCAAGTCCTGATATATGGCATTTGCCAACACATTTGAAAGCACAGCAGTTGGCTCTAGTGAGCCTGAAAGAGCTGAGTGCAACTTAGCCCTGGGAGGAAAAGGAAGGTTTTGCTTAGACAACTCTGGACATTGAATTTCTGGGGTTAAGAGAGGGTTCATCATAGGACAGGCAAGTTCCACTTGACTGGACCTTCCACCTTTGAGAGTTTTGGAATGGCGTAGAGAATAGAGAACAAACTGATCCCACCCCCTGACATCAAGGAAGAAGGGGGATTGGGTCATACATTGAAGATAGTATATATCATGGGATCAGGCCCCAACAGCCAGCCAGAAGTCACATTAGTGCTAATGCGTTTGTCACAGGTAGGGGAGAATGGAGTCTGGCTGGCTAGCTGAGGCCATAGTCCTGGCCTGGTTCCTGGTTCCTTGTGTTGAGCCATGTGGTCTCCAGTCTTGTCATCATTCTTGTTGTCTTCAGGGAGCAGGGCAGCTCATCTGCATTCTTGCTAAAGAGAAGACTATGTGAAATCATTTATGAGAAATGTATTTCAGATATAATATGTTCATTTCAACACTGCCCTATTTGTCCGTGTTCCCTTATTAAATGTTATTTTATTGGATTCAGCCCATCATTCTAGGCTGCCAAATTCTTTTCACTCCCCAACTTTGTCATCCAATGTGCTAGCTATCCCCCAGAAGCAAATGTGTATTTTCTATAGCTTTAACAAAATCATTGACAGATATGTTGAATGGCACAGGTCTAAGGACAGATCCCTGATGCACTCCACCAAAGACCCCTCTCCAAGTTCAGATCAAACATTAGTGATTGGTCTTTGGGTTCTTCTATTCTACCAGTTCTAAATCAACCTAACTGTAAAGTCACCCAGCCCACATCTTTCTACCTTGTCCAAAAGAATAGTACAAGAGACCCCGAGGAAATGCTTTGGTGAAATCTAAGTATACTCTATTTGCCCCATCTCCCTAATCTTCCAGCCAATTTATCCTTTCTAAAAAGGAAATAGAGCTAATCTATGAGAATCTGTTCTTGATGAAGCTTGAAGATTTTAGAGATCACTACTTCCCTTTCTAAATGTTCTCTACTATCCTTTTAATAATGTGCCCTCAAATGTTATCAGGACTTCAGATCAAACTCACTGGCCAAGAGTATGCAGATTCTATCCTCCAATATTCGAAAAGAGGGATAATATTTGTCCTTCTTTAGTCCTGCAGTATCACATATTTTCTGTGATCACTCAAAGGATCACTAACAGTGGCTTGGCAATCCCATGCGTCCATTCTTGCAAAGTCCTGGGAGGTAGTCTGCCTGGATCTGTGGACTCAAATTCTTGAGGCCTTCTAAGCCTAAGCCTCCCCTTTCTTCCTGATAATAGATAAGACACTTAGTGTATATTATAATAGTGATAATAGAAGGGAGATTAGGGAAATAAGAAATATCATACGGGGTAATCCACATACCTTGATAAGTGATTGGAGATGAGGGCTCAGAAAGAGAAAAGAGTCAGAGATATTGCAAGTTGGCCAAAATGGCAGACAGAGCAAATGGTGATGCCATGTATATCAATAGTGAGGTCACAAGTGAGTGCTAGTTTAGGATGAAAGAGAATGAATTGGATTTTAACAGAGCCTTATAGGATTGAGACTTGGAAGGAACCTTAATAATTGTCTAGCTCAACCCTTCTCCATCTTACAGATGAGGAAACCGAGGCCTAGAAAATTTGTGTTACTTGCCCTAGGTCACAGCAGCAGAGTGACACCTGTGATTAACATCAAACCCTGTTCTTTTTTCAAAGCCAGTCCTTTCACTCTGGGTTTTGATGGCATCCCTTTAAGATGATGTCATTGTTAGAGCTTTTATGACATCACAGATTGTTGGGAAAGTGTTCCTGTTGGAGGGGTTCACCTCTAGAAGTTAAGCTGGCTTCCTTCTTGATGCTGGACAGCTTCTTGCTTCTACCAGCATGATGCAAGTTGAAGACCCAGAGGCTGCTAGTTACCATACTGCTAAGTGAGCATGGTCTACTGTTAACTTTTCACCCTTAGGGCAAAAATCCAGATTTACTGCTGGACCAGCCCCTGAAGGCCATGGAGTCTTACCATCTCTCAGTCTTTGTGATTAGTTTATCTATGCTGTGGTATAGCTGGATCCGGTCAGGAAGGATACTGGCCATCTTCCAGGACTGGAAGTTGTGTATGGAGCTGCTGGTCTTCATCAATCAGGCTCTGTGGCAGAGCCTAAGTGTAGCAAAGACCCGGATCCTGGGTCTTCTTTATACTTCTCTCCTTTGGGCCCGAGTAAGACACTTTCAATGGACCTTACTTCAGATTATATCAAGAGCAAGGTTACATAGATGACAGTCAGCAGCACCTGCCTTTCAGCACCTTTCTGAAGGAGATGGATGAACTGCAACATTATGTTCTGTTGGGGAACCTGGGCTAAAAGAGGCCTTCAGCTCCTAGAGCCTCCCCTGTCTTCCCTGCAGTCAATCACCCATGAAGTATCTTCCTCTGTTCACCTGGGCAGCAGCCACATTTTGGGCCCGACCCCCAAGAAACCCTGGCTCTTTTCCCCAGAACCTTTGAACTTTTAGCTCCTCAGCTATGCACATATGGGACAAGGAGCTACAAATATCTTCCTAAACATCGGGTTCCAAGACAGCAGAAGAGGGGGAAAGGAGCTCCATCCTGTGCTCTTCACAACCGACTCAGAAGGCCCAAGCCACCATTGCATTTTTCTAAATCAATGCCGTAGCATAAAATAAAATGATCATGGGTGAAACAGCTCAGAGGATTCCTATGGTTTTATTTGTCAGTGGAGAGGATTGAAAGGTGGAGGGGCACCCAAGCCTGTAGAATTTCTACCTTTCCCTTCAAAATTAAAAGAGGGTCATTCTTGAAATGTGTGTTCATCTGATAATTATTCTCTAGGCTGGATGTTCTCAATCCTCGTATCTTTTGGGTTCCTAAAACTAAGCTCTCTGGGCGCTGTTGATTTCCCCTAGGATACAATTTTTGCAATTTGGCTCCATTGCCACCAGGTGGATGGTGGCGACCTCAGAATTGTGATTGTACTCTTCTGTCGGTTCTTTCCTATTCTATCTTGTATTGTTGTGATTTCTTGCGTCTTATCTTTTCCACTAGATGATAGGAGGACAGGGATATTAACTACTTCTTTTTTTTTTTTTGTATCCCCAGAGTGCCTAGAACAGCACCTGGTATATAGTAAGTACTTGTTAAATGCTTGTTGAAAGTATGAATGAATCATCCAATAATTGGATCTTGTTTCCTAAGTCATGCTTTTTCTATAGAAAATAGAACTCTTTACTAAAGCAGCAGATAAGCTACCGGATGTCCCTTATCTATAACAGGTCAACACCTTGTCCCCAATTTAAGTTTTGGACTGCCCCACACATTTGGTTGGAACACTTCAGTGAACTTAAATGAAGGAACAAAAAAGGCTTCAGCACAGAGGCATAGCAAAGCCGATGACTTACTTAGAGACCATGTACTTTACACATAGGCTCTCCATTAATTCAAAGAACATTGTACAAGCAGTAGAATATAGTCTTTTTGAGAGCAGGGAGGAATAGCTGCTGTTTTGCTTCTAGGGCTCATTGCAATGCTGCCACATTATTCGTCTTCCTAAATGTTTGCTGACTTTGTTCCTACTTATTTTTGTTTGACAAACAATTCCAAAAAGCTTGGTTGTCTGGTCTCTTAGCTTACAGGTTAATGACATCAAATTGGGAAGGGTGAGGGAAAGAGAATGTGACAGTCTGTATGAAGGAAAGATGCAGAGTATCTATATGAAGTGCAGATAACTTTATGTCCCCTGTTCTTTGTTTCATGAGGTAGGAAAGCAATTTATAGGTTTTAGATTTCCATCCAAAGTAGTTAAGGCCAAAGAAAAAGGATTCGCATTCAAAGGGCCACCCTTATATCCCCAATAATGGAGATCCACCATCTTTGACAGCTTGGCCTCTAGGCGTTCTGGATAGAAGACAGGACGTTTGCCATTTATAGAACTGGAAGTCTAGAGGCTTAGACTCCATTTAGCCCAACCCCATTATATTACAGATAAGAGCACTTAGGTTTAGTGATTTATCCTCAGTCATACAAGTAATAACGTACAAAACTGGGATTTGGGCCCATTTCCTCTGACTAGAGAGTCACTCTTCCCCCTGCTCTTTTACTGTGGCTCCTTCCCTTAGAAATAAAGCGATTAGGTACATGATTTACTAATACATGTGAGAGTACTTTATAAATGGCAAAGGTTATGTACAAATGAAGGGTATCTTTTATATTCCCCACTGTCCAAAATAAAGAGAGGCATTCGAGTAGAAAGAGCCCAGAAGGAGCCTGGGAAGGAGACCCAGAAATCTGGGTTCTAGTGCTGGCTTTGTCACTAATCCATTGTACGGCATTGGGCAAATCTCTTTCCCCCTTTTGGTGAGAAATTCAGTCTTCCCACCAAATGTAAAATGAGATGCTGTGACACCATGTTCTAATTTGCTTAGACCTTCCAAGTCATTGGTTTTACAGTTCTAGTTTTAGACTCTCTCCCCCACTGACCTGCTACCTAAAATGCCTCCATTAGTCATTATGGCAGGGTAAAGCATTGAAAGAACAGCTAAGTGGTGTGGCAATGGTAAAAGTGCCAGCCCTGAAGTCAGGAGTTCAAATTTACCCTCAGATGCTTACTAGCTGTGTGACTCTGGGCAAGCCACCATATGCCTCAGTTTACTCATTTGTAAAAATGAGCTGGAGAAGGAGATGACAAGCTACTTTAGTATCTTTGTCAAGAACCCCCCAAATGGAGTGTTGCAGAGTCAGACACAACTGAAAAATAACTCAACATTCAAAGCACTGAAGGTCCCTATTAACAGTTAAATGTTACCTGGAAGGAGTAACACATTCAGCCATTATCAGTCATTACCACTTTCTTGTAAATTAGCTGATCATCTTAGACATTTGACAGGGTCCA
Source organism: Myrmecobius fasciatus (assembly GCA_023553655.1). NCBI lineage: Eukaryota > Metazoa > Chordata > Mammalia > Dasyuromorphia > Myrmecobiidae > Myrmecobius > Myrmecobius fasciatus. Next base: position 8,847 of record JAJPUD010007707.1, read on the forward strand.
GAAGATAGGCTAGCCTTCTAAGAAGGTTAAGTTTTGATGAAGAAAAAGAGGTCTGGAAACATTGGGTGCTCTATAATTGGGGGTCTCAGATTTGAATGCATTCTGTATTAGGTTGGGGAGTAGATTAGAAGGGAAGGCTAGGGTTAGGGTAGGAATACAGCAAACCTGACAAGGCAAGGATGAAGATGAAGGAGAAGGGTATGATAGGGGTATGAGAGTGGTTTTTTTGTCATCCCTAAGGACATCAAACAGAGGAAGAGGAAGAGGAAGAAGAGGTGGACGAAAAAGATGTATTGCCTCCACAAGGGTGCTCAGCACTATGCTTTCCTAGGGCAGCCTCTGTTTCCCTGAAGCCCCCAAGTTTTCTGTTATATTTAACCCAGAGCTTTTCACATGGAGAGTAAGTACAACTCTATATCTCCTTGCTACTGAGAGTGTCACATTGCATGGAGGAGGCTGTGACTTGGAGGTGATGCCTCCCCCATTAACACTTTCAAACACTGTTCAGCACACATCAGAGGCCCTTGGGGTGATAAAGGCACAAAACCAACCACAATTTTGGAGTTTCTGGGATATAAGGAAATAGTAATAATAATTAAGCTCTCCTCCCCCACAAACCAAGGGGTTTATGACCTTGTTCCATGGCTCCAAGGAACTGAGAGGGAACACGTTTAAGTGGCAATTCTAGAACCATGACAGCTCACTAAAGTGTAAGTGACTACATATTCTTAGTCCCAAAAAGCATTAAAGTGGTCTTTCCCAAATCTCAGCCCTGGAAAAGACCTCAGAAGTTATCTAGTCCAAATTGTACTTGCCCAAGAATCTTGTCTACCTTTGAAAGGGGTTATTTAGTTTCCACTGAAAAAATGAAGGGAACCACTGCCTCCAGTATGCTCCCACTCCATTTCCCATAGTGCTAATTGTTAGAGAGCTTCCCAGATGTGAAGTCCAAATCTATCTCTCTTTTACACACACATGTGCATGCATACACACACACACACACACGCACACACACACACTGTTCCTCCTAGCTTCATATAATCTGCTAATCTGGTAAATGTGGCATCTGTGACTTCATTCAATAAAATTTTTTAGTGGTAAAAGGCTAAGGCTGTAACACTGGAGCACTCCTTGAGGGACCTCCTTTCAATCTAACGGTTCTCCATTAACCACTATGCCTTAGAATCATTTGTTTAACTAATTCAAAGTCTAGTTGACTTTGCAATCATTTAATCTACATCACTCAGTCTTGTCTATCAGGATATATCAAGGATGTATACTTGTCTGTGGTATATTCTAGCATCTACCAATCAAAAAAAGGACATGAAGTTGGTCTGGAATGATTTCTTCTGGATGAACTCCTGTTTGTTCATAGTAATCTTTCTAAGTGCTCAGAAATCAGTCTTTCAAGAAGGATTCCAGAATTCATCCAGGACTAGAAGTGTAGTCCATTAGCTTGCAGCCTGCAGATTCTAGCTTCTTCTCCATTTAAAAAATCAGAACATGCTCATCTCCAGTCAGGTGAGTATAGATTTGAGAGATAGAAGGAACCTTAAAAGTCATTTTGTTCAAACACCTCATCTCATCAGGGCGGCAAGTCACTTGGGCATGACCTTTGGACTTCTCCAATGAATCGATCACAGCATAAGACCCAGATAATAGCATGGAATCAAACATCTAAGCATCACCACACACACTTAGTTACTACTTCAACTGAATGGGAACACTTCTATTGAATCTGTCTAGAAGTCAACTAACCAATCGATCAATCAGTCAAGGATGTTAGACCAGATGTGAGACTTCCAGCCTGATGACCCCATCCTTAAGTGTGCAAAATCACCTGCTCAAGGTCACATGATTACATCTAGGATTCAATAGTGTGAATAATGAATCCCCCTGAAGTGGTTGCAGGTATTTGACTTCATATTGTTCAAAGTTATAATTATATGTAAAATATGGTCATTGGTTCCAGCCTAATGGAAATATGTAGTACAAGTTTAAATAATGAGACCACTTCAGGTACTTCATTATTCACATCAATTAGGACCTAGCTGTAGTAAGTAAGTAAGTTCAGACTCAGACCTTTGTCTCCAAATCCTGTACCTTTTCCACTGGGACCCATCACTCTTGTTCTTCATTCTCCTTTAATATAAGTGCCAGGGGATTGGTAATCACCCCCACCAGTTTGTTCATTAGGCTAGGATTTAATTTGTCCGAACCTGGTGTCTTGAACTCAGACAACAGCTATATGTCCTCTTACCATGTTGTTATTTATCTTGGGCCCCAATTCCTTGTTATTCATTTTTGTCCTTTATTTCTTGGGCATTAGATTATTCTCTTTGTTGAGAAAAATGTAAGTAAAGCAGGTGTTCAGGAATTCTAATTTCTGCTATCCCTTCCACCCAAAGCTATGGTCTCCTCCTTTCTTTGATCTACCTTTGCCCATAACATAGGTGTAAAGGCTCATTTTTGCTGTGCTTAACATTCATCGCCAGCCTCAGAATATTTTGGCCTTAATCTTCCCAACATTTTTACAGGACCATGTCTCTCTTTTTGTGTTCATTTTCTGTTCTGTGCCCTTGCTTCTATCTTCTGTACATGTCTTATTAAGATCAGAGGTGGTCGATGAAGTCTCTGTGTATCCACATCGGTCTCTCTTGACAGCTTCCCGTTTTTCTTCCTCATTGGCATTGTTTGTGCTTGTGTTGTTTAGAATGCCATCCTTTAGAGTATCCCATCACTCTTGAGCTTACTTCCCCTGTATAATCGTAAGTCATGAGACCTATCTTCTCTCAGATCTCTTTGATATAAAGTCTCCCTGAATTTCAGGTGAATATCTGCTTCCTCAGACCTGATTTGCCCCTCCTTGTTTATGGTGAACTCTGATGGTATGGCCACTGTCTCCTGAGGTTCCTTTAAATGGGTATGGTAGAAGTACCAACAAACCACTTTCATTCTGAAGCCTCACACAGAATCCTTCATTGTGATGATTGTGTGAGTCTGGGGGAAGGTCAAAAGAACAGAAATGATTTCATCCAGTGAAAATTAACTCATTATCCAAAGAAAAACTCTCAACACCCTAAGTAAATTTCAAAAGGTTCAGAGTTCCAGCCAGATAAGTATCCAATCAAGCAGACAGACTGGAAATGTGATGGCCTAAGGCAGGGGGAGGAGAGGAGGAGAATTCAGCTCTGTGGTACAGAAGATTCAGACAGGAAGGGCACAAGGGCTTTGCCCCCTCTCTATAGGGCTTCAGGGGGCATGTTGTCAATACTTCTGAGTTGCAATGAGAGGATTAGACTTAATATGTTGGTTGTTTTTCTGTATTATCCAAACGAATATGACTAGAACTTGTCAAGTGGCTAAAGCTCCTTATGGTATTGTATTATTTCCTTTTCCCCTACTGATCAGGTCTTGAAATGGAGAGCTAGGGCAGAGTCAAAGCCAGGCAGTGTGAAGAATATTTTCTGAAGGAAAAAAAACAAGTAGGTAAAAGAGGAGATGAAGTTTGCTGGGGTTTTGAGTCCTCATTTCTCATAAATGATTTCTAATCCCTTTGGGTTGGGTCCATGACCCAGCATTGTGCTATTGCAGCTTTCATTCCAAATGGCTGAGGATTTTCTAAATGTCAGTTCTTTAGCTGTAGTATGCCCAATAGCTATTCTTATACTTTGACTGAAGGGTCCAAATTGTAGTAGTCCAAAAAGGGTCTCTGACAGTGTGCAGATTGCATCTAGGTGAGAATGAATTAGTCAGCTGCTTCCTTATCTAGCTATGACCAGAGCTGCTGGGGATGTCGCCAGCGTGAGATAGTCCAGGAGAGGTCCTGCCAGAAGTGGGGACATGATCGATGTCTTTGATCATCGAAAGGCTGCCTCGTGGAAGAAGTTTAAGACATGTTCAGCTCAACCCCAGAGGGCAGAACAAGAAGAAATGAGTAGAAGGTGTGGAGAGGCAGATTTTGGCTTGATATCATGAAGAACTTCATCATAGGAGTAGGAGCTAACATTTCAATAACACTTTACACATGATATCTCATTTGATTCTCGTGACAACCCTGTGACATGGGTGTTATTATTATCCCTATAACAATAAAAACTACTCCAAATGGAATGGTTTTTTGAGGAGAATGGTGAAACGTTTCTTGAATAGGATGGCATTTTAGCCAAGACTTGAAGGAATCCAGGGAAGCCAGGAGGTAGAGATGAGGAAGAAAAGCATTGCAAGTATGGGGGACAATCAGTAAAACTGCCTAAAGTGTAGAAATGGAGTGTTTTGTGCAAAGAAAGAGGAGGAAGCCAGTGTCACTGAATCCCAGAGAACTTAAAGGGAATCACTAGTTAAGTACATTGTAGAGGGGCTCTTTTGTGTATTTGTTGTAGTATATGTCCCTTCTAATTCAGCTCCTGGGACTCTGAGCTGAGAGATCTCCTTCAATACACAAATGGGCGGGTCAGGCATGAGAGAGGCCAAGAAGAACAGATGACCAGTAGCCATTCCATTGGAGCAAGCCAGCCAGGGCCAGGCCTAGTCAGAGATTCACAGTCCCAGGAGCTGAGAGACATGGGCATTGAATTAATTGAGAAGCAGGCAAGGGACTCTGAAACAAAAGGTTGATAGGCAGGCTTTTGACAAGGAGACACAGATCACAAGATGAATGAGTGTGGAGAAGGGAAGACAGATAGAAGGTGAGACAGAAGGAGAAAGAGAAATACAAGTAGAAGGGTCTGGAGATGGATAGCTACCCAGAAGGAGCTAGGCATGATTGAATGGACAGAAGGGAGGTTACATAAATAGACAATATGGTAGATATAAATGAAAAGAAGATTCACTGAAACGGATTCATTGGATGGAAAAAGATACAGATAGAAAAAAAAAACCCTGGAAGAATAGTAGATAAATGGCATTACAAAAATACTTTACCATCTTTTAGTTTGCAGAATTAATGAATCTTCTCTTTAATGAAACATTTGTCTTCAAACATTGAATTCTTCCTTTGTCCTTGAATGCACTTGCTTGAGATCTATGCAGTGTATTCAGGAAAGAGCTGGATTGGCAGGCAGGAGACTTGGCTTGAATGTGTACTGTGTGACCTTGGTTAAGCTCTTTCCTTCTCTGAACCTCAGTTTCTTCATATATCAATTGGGGAGAATGATGATAATTGTGCTGATCCTTGTGCTATCTTCTTCACAGGGTTGTGGTGATGAAAGCTCTTTGTAATCCTCAAACCACAGTGAAAATGAAGTGTTATTGTTATCTCCTGGGCATCAAACAGAACAGGGATAGCATTAGATAAAGTCATTTAGGTTGTGTTTCTTTAATATACTAATTTCTCTAATCCTGACACTCAGCTCATGAAGCTTTTGAGACAATCAATATCATATTGACTCCGAGTTCTTTGCCAAACCAGAGATTGATTGTTGATATTTCATTGGCTCCAAGTTTTTGGCCAAACCAGTGATTGATTGCTGATATCTCATTGGCTCTGAGTTCTTTGCCAAACTAACAATTACTGATATTTCACTGACCTAGAGTTTTGGGCCAAAGTAAGAGATATTGTTCCCAACACAGGCTTCCTCTAGTCTTTTAGGCTAATGAATACCCTGACTCTAGCCAGGAGCTAAACTGGCCACTGACCACCCATCTTAAGTTTTCATCAGCTTTTCTTCCCCCTCCCTCTGTTCCCTGCTCTCTTTAAATGAAGGCACTGGTACTGAAGAAGTCTCCCTAAGGAGATATGGGAGACACTGGAATGTAAAGGGTTGGGGTGGTAAAAGGAGGGAGAATGTCTTTACACTTCTGGTTGAAAGACTTTCACTTAATGGCAATAATACTTAGTATTATCAAAAGGGTCAGGAATACTGTTGCAGCCACAGCTAAATGGCCATTGTTTCTTGGGCCACCTTCTAGGGAAAGAGGTGGGGACTAGAAAAAAACTTTCCTTTGAATAAGGCAAATGCTTTCAGATTTTCCATGGCCAGATAAGCTGGTTTGGCCATTTTACTCTCTAGAAGATGGGGCTGAGATCCTCTATCTAGATGTTAGCATTAAAGTCTGCAGGAAGCTAATGTGGTCTTAGGCTTCATTAAGCGGGGTCTAGTAACCAGAACAAGAGAAGTGATAGTCCTACTATGCTCAGTCCTAATCAGATCACATAGGGGTATTGGGTCCTGAGTTTATTTCTGAGTAGTCATATATTAGGAAGGATATTGACAAGCTGAAGCAAACCCAGAGGAGAAAGGGGAGGTATAGTAAATAACAATTTACTAAAAAGATCTAGGATCAGTGGAATAAACTAGGTAAGTAAGAGTCAAATAATTGACCAAATAACCAATAATTGATGAATAGCCTAATTTTTTTTTAATTAAAAACTTTTTATTTACAAAACACGAGTGATTTTTCTACATTGGCCTTTGCAAAATTTTCTGTTCCAAATTTTCCCCTCCTTCCCCCCACCCCCACCCCTAGATGACAGGTAATCTGATACATGCTAAATATGTTAAATTATATGATAAATCCAATATATGTATACATATCTATATAGTTATCTTACTGCACAAGAAACATTAGATCTAGAAAGAGAGAAAAAAACCAACCTAAGAAGGAAAACAAAATGCTGGGAAATACTTCACAGAAAGCATTAAAATGCTGTGTTGTGGTTCACACTCAGTTCCCACAGGCCTCTCTCTGGATGTATACCACTATCTTCATCACTGAACAATAGGAACTGGTTTGAATCACATCATTGTTGAAGACAACCATGTCCATCAGAATTGATCATCGTATAGTCTTGTTGCTGTGTATAATGTTCTCCTGGTTCTGCTCATTTCACTCAGCATCAGTCCATGCAAGTCTCTCCAGGCCTCTCTGAAATCATCCTGCTGGCCGTTTCTTACCGAACAATAATATTCCATGACATTCATATACCATAATCTATTTAGCCATTGTCCAATTAATGAGCATCCATTGTTTCCAGTCTTTGCCACTACAAAAAGGGCTGCTATAAACATGTTTGCACGTGTGGGGCCCTTTCCCTCCTTTAAAATCTCTTTGGGATATAGGCCCAGTAGAAACACTGCTGGGTCAAAGGGTATGCACAGTTTGATAACTTTTTGAGCATAGTTCCAAATTGCTCTCCAGAATGGTTGGATCCGTTTACAGTTCCACCAACATTGTATTAGTGTCCCAGTTTTCCCACATCCCCTCCAACATTCGTCATTATCTTTTCCTGTCATCTTAGCTAATCTGACAGGTATGTAGTGGTATCTCAGAGTTGTCTTAATTTGCAGTTCTCTGATCAATAGTGATTTGGAGTACCTTTTCATGTGACTAGAAATAGTTTCAATTTCTTCATCTGAAAATTGTCTGTTCATATCTTTTGACCATTTATCAATTGGAGAATGGCTTGAATTCTTATATATTTGAGTCAATTCTCTATATATTTTAGAAATGAGGCCTTTATCGGAACCTTTGAATGTAAAAATACTTTCCCAGTTTATTGCTACCCTTCTAATCTTGTCTGCATTCATTTTGTTTGTACAAAAACTTTTTAACTTGATATAGTCAAACTTATCTATTTTGTGATTAAGGATGATCTCTAGTTCTTTGGTCACAAATTCCTTCCTCCTCCACAGGTCTGAGAGGTAAACCATCCTACATTGTTCTAATTTGTTTATAATATCATTCTTTATGCCTAGATCATGAATCCATTTAGACCTTATCTTGCTATATGGTGTTAGGTGTGGGTCAATGCCTAGTTTCTTCCATACTAGTTTCCAATTTTCCCAGCATTTTTTGTCAAATAGTGAGTTTTTATCCCCAAAACTGGGGTCTTCGGATTTATAAAACACTAGATTACTATTGTCATTGAGTATTTTGTCCTGTGAACCTAACCAAATAGCCTAATGTTTGGTAAAAACCCAAGAACATAAAAGCTCCCTCTTTGATAAGAACTATTTGGAAAACTAGAAGAGTTTGATAGAAATTGGATTTAGACAAACATTTTATACCACATATGATAGATATATAAGCCCCAAATGGCTATGCTATCTGAATATTATGGTAATGGTCACATAATTTTAAAAAAAGACAAAGAGAAGAGAGAAAAAAGGGGAGAGACAGACAGACAAATAGACAGAAACAGAGACAGAGAACATGTTTCTTTTAACAAGCATCTGTGGATAGGAAGGGAATTCTTAACCAAATGAGAGATGGAGAAAATCACAAAAGATAAAGCTAATGATTTTAACTATATGAAATTGAAAGGCTAGTGCATGAATACTATTAAGGTAGTTAGAATAAGGAGGGAAACTTGATTGGGAGAAAAATCTCTCTGACAAAGTTTTGATATTCAGGCTATCTAAGGAATGAACACAAATAAATTAAACCAAAAGCCATTCGCCAATGAATATGTGCTCAAAGGATACAAATTAACAGTTCTCAAAAGAGGAATGTCAAAACTATTAGCAACCATATGATAGATTGTTCCAAATGACTAATGAGACATTCAAATACCAACAACTGTGAGGTTTTTGCCTCATACCCGGCAAATTGGTAAGTATGATAAAAGACAGAAATAGTCTATGTTAGAGGGGCCACAGTAAGACAGGCACATCTTAGGGGATCAGGATGGGATGGTAAGAGTTGCGGATTGGTTCCGTCGTTCTATAAAGCAATTTGTAATTATGGTAAAAAGGGACCAAACTGTCCGTATAGTTTGACCCTGACAAATTGATGCTAGGCACATGTCCCTGAGAGGTCAAAAACAGTAAGAAAGTTCCCATGAATACCAAAATATTCCTAGTAGTGTCTAGTAGCACAGCGATGGAAAAGAGAAGATGTTCATTTCTTGGGGAGGGGCTCAACGAATTGTGATACATGAATGAAATGGAATATTAATGTGCTGCAAGAAAGAACAATTATGAAAAATTCTTAGGAAATGGGAAATTACATAAACTTATGTAGGTAGAAGTTAGCAGAATCAGGAAAACAATGCACAAAATGACTACAGTAATGCAGAGGTGGGGATTTATGGGTGTGGACTATTGCATAGGCATTGGTTATTTTATGGTCTTTCCAAATCTTTATCAAAAAGGATGGCTTACTGGGTGGGAGAGAAGAAAAGGATATACTTGAAAGTGAATGTGATAGAAAACAAAGATCAATAAAAATGAGATAAAATAAAATAGATCATGCAAACAAAAATAATAGAGATCTAGAGGCTTCAGTGTACTAAGAGGTCAATAGAGGTTGATGGCATGATATAGTAGCCACAAAACTGTTGTGAGAGGCATAAGGTAGTTCCACTGTCCTCTCCCCTCAATGTCACATTGTAGAAGAACATTGATAAGCTGGAGAGCGTTCAGAGGAGGACCAAAGGCCGCTGAAGGACCTTGAAACAATGCCATTGGAGGATTGGTTAAAGGAACTAGGAATGCTTGTCCTGGAGAAAAGTAGACACAGTGTATGTGGTGTGTGTGTGTGGGGGGGGTAATATGAAAGTTATCTTCAATTATTTGAAGTGATTTTGTGTGTAAGAAGAGATAGATTTGTACTATTTGGCCCTAGAAGGAAAAAATCGGAACAGTACCAAGTTATAAAGAGGCCAGTTTTGGAGTTGTTCCCTGACAATGCTTGCTGACATTGTGAACTGTCCCAAAGTGAGATGGAATTTCTCCGGAGATGATGGACTTTCCATCCTTGGGAGCCTTCCAACACTGGCTATGCTATGGTAGGGATTCTCCTTGGGAATAGGTCAGACTAAATGGCCACTGAGATATCTTTTACTTCTGAACTTCTGGAATTCTGAAAGTGACCAAGATGCTGAAGGAAGTGGATAAATGTCACGTGAGACTTAGTTGAAGGGACTTGTGGATGCTTTGCCTGGAGAATAGCTTTGATGGAAATATAATCTTTGTCATCCAACATCTAAAAGGGCTGCTGTATGGAATAGGCATTTAGAATTGTTCTCTGATTCCAGTAGGCAGGTTTGGGCTCAGTGGAAGGAAGACATTCAGTGGACAGTGAACTCTTTGTTCGTGGAGATGTTCCAGCAGCGGTTAGCTGACCACTTGTCTGAGATGCCATAGAGAGGAACTTCTGTCCTAGGTGGGAGGGTGGACTAGCTGGCCTCTGAGGTTCCTCTCAGCTCTACCATGTCACAGCTCTCTGATTCATAGGTCTTGTCTAATCTCAGCAAGAGCATGTGAAATGTCAGCAGCAACACCTCAAAAAGTCAAGAGGCTCTGCTTGGGTTCCATCAAAGCCTGAGGCACGTGGACCCCAGCAGTGGGCGAGGGCTTGGAGCCCACTGCTGAGCTGAATCTGCCATCTGCGGAGGTGCAAGCGTCTGCTTGGGTGAAGGAAGCAGCTAGAAGAGTTTGATTCTGGCCAAGCAAATGTGATTAATGATGACGCTTAATAGTGTAGGGACAAGCTTTGCATCTCACTCCTCCTAATGATTTACCGATTACACAGCCCAACCATGTTCTCAGAACAAGGGGTTGTGAGTCACAATCATGGCACAGTCGAGTCCAAGGAGCCTTTGGGAGGCAGTTAGATTAATGCCCTCATTTTCCAGAGGGGGAAACTGAGGCCTAGAGAGAGCTAACTAGTCTGAGGTTACACAGAGAAGAAGTAGCAGAGATGGGAAAAGAACGCAGAGATCTCTTCTCCTCTCTCTCTTCCCACTTTTCCTTGATTTTTCTTCTTCCCTTTCTGCCTTTACTTCCTTTTTTCTTTTTCTCTTTTCCCTGTCTCCTAATTGACATAGTGACAAGAACTCTTAATTTAGAATCAGGGGACCTGTGTTAAAATTCCACCTTGGGCACAACTACCTATATGATTTGGGGTAAATAATTTCAACTCTTCTGGCCTCAGTTTCCTTCTCTGTAAAACAGACTAGCTGATTTCTGAGGTACCTTCCAGCTCCAGATCTATGGCCCTGTGGTCTCATGAGAGGCCAGTCCCAGCCAGCTCTTGTAGGATTTATCTAATGTCTGATGGCACTATGTCAGTGTGCGGCTCTTCCAATTAAGGGGGTGCAGTTCTGTTCTCCCAGTGACTTTAGGGTCCACTTCATTCCATTATACACCCCCTAATGCTGGTCTAAAGCCACTGCAATCTATAGCCCCCCCCAACTGCCTCCACAAACACACATATGCATGTACACTCCACATAGAGTCCAATTTCCAATATCATTTGTGGCTTATCAACAGCAATTTGTAAACCTAGGCTGCTTTCCTCTGCCACCCGATGGGCTGCCCATCTGTGCTGCCTCCACCCTCCCTATCAGTCACTGAGAGCCCAGAGAATACAAGCTCATCTTCATGTCAGCTGGAGCAAAACAACTCAGAAAGACGTTGGGCTGCAGCAAGACATGGGTTTGTGGACCATGAGCTCTAAGGACTCTGGGAGATCATTTAGTCCAGAAGCCTTCAAACTGTCCCCGAAGGCCAGAGCCGGCCAGCCACCTGTTTTTGTTTGGCCCCTGAGCTAAGAATGGTTTTTGACAATGTGAAATCAATTTTTATTGCCTTTAAATATGGAAAAGTCCATTCTTAGCTCACAGGCCTTGGCTGTGGCTTGACAGAGGGAGAAACAGGGCAATACATGTCTTCCCACAGGGAATGAGAGTCAAAAGAGGAATTCACCAGGCCTATGGTCCCCAATCTTTTTCTTTGACTGGGGGGAGGAGTTGGGGGAATGCAGCAATTTGGGTTAAGTGATTTGCCCAGGGTCAAGTGATTTGCCCAGGGTCACACAGTTAGTAAGTATCAAGTGTCTGAGGCTGGATTTGAGCTCAGGTCCAGGGCTGGTGCTCTATCTACTGTGCAATGTAGTTGCCCCCACCCCCAATCTTTAGAGGAGGAAAATGAGACTCCAACAGGGAAGTAATTTGTCCAGGGTCATATAGCTGGTGAATTGCAGAGCCAGGATTAGAACCCACATGCAAAACCAGAAAAGAAATATGAATGTATGCAAAATAAATATCACAGGGGTCACTATCATATGAGAGTCAGGAAAAGCCTCATGTAAGAGCTTGTGCTTGAGCAGAGCATCCAAGGGAGCAAATACCTTCAAGAAGGAGGAGAGAAAACATTGGAGACTTTGGAGGGCAGTGTGCACAAAGGTATGGAGATAGGAGATTGAATATTGGAGGCAGAGAACATCAAGTAGACCAGGTACTGAACTGTCTAGTGCACTCTTATTTTGGTGATAAACTGGGAGAGGTTAGCTGAGACAAGATTGGGAAGGGCTTTTACTGCCAAATGAGGGGAGCTTGTATATGATCCCCGAGGCAATAGGTACTCACTAAAACTCTTTGAGCAGGAGAGGGACCCAGGCAGGCTTGGGGATTTGGTGGGAATGTGGAGACTGGATTGAAGAAGGAAGAGGCTCGATTCTGAAGACTAAATTAGGAGGCTGCTGCAATTGTCCGGACTGGAGGGGTTGAGAGCATGACTTGGGGTGGTTGTGGGGTGAGTGAAAAGAAGGGATAGTCACCATGGAGGTGAAATCAACAAGACATGGATATTGGAGGGAGGGAAAATCAGAGTCCAGGATGATTCTGGTTGGGAGCCCGGCTAACCGGCACCATGTTGGCATACTTGATGGAAATAGGGAAGTCAGGAGGAGAGATGGATTCAGACATGCTCTGGTTGTGATTGCGAGATGCCTGTGGGCCGTACTGGTGGAGATGTCCAGTAGGGCAGCTGGAGATGCAGGGGAAAGATGAGATCTGGTTATGTAGATCTAGGAGTCATCTGCATAGAGATGAGACTTTCAACGCATGAAAGCTAATGATATTGCTGGGTGTTAGAGAGAAAATAGACAAAAGAGCTCACAAAAGGGCCTAAATGCTGCTTACCCATTAACCCAGCAATACCACTATTAGACCTCTAGCCCTAGGATATCAAAGAAAGAAGGGACCCAGATTACAGCAATTTTTATAGTAGCAGAAAATTGGAAACTGAGGATGTGTCCTGTGGGGAATGGCCAAATAAATTGTGGTGTATGAAGGTAATGGAATATTATTGTGCCATAAGAAATGATGAAATGGCCAGTTTCAGAGGAACCTGGGAAGACCTCTTTGATCTGATGTAGAACAAAGTGAGTAGAATGAGAGGAATAATTTATACAATGAAAACAACATTATCACGAAAAACAACTTTGAAATACTTTCGAGCTCTGATCAATGCTTTGATTAGCCATAAGTCCAAAGGAATGAAGATAAAGCCCACTACTCACCTCCTGCCAGAGAAATGACGGACTTCAGAGGCAGAGAGGGGCTTATATTGTTGAGAAAAGGCAATGTGATGATTTGTGTGACTGGACTATCCATGTTTGTGATGAAGGTTTTAGTTTTTTATTTTGCTCAGTGCTGGGATATAGGGAAGAAGTGAGAGGAACAGATTATTAAAAATAATAAAATTTTAAAATAAATAAGTAAAAAAAGATACTAGACAGAATCTTGGGGTACCCCAATATACAGGCTGCGGGACATAGCTGCAAAGGAAACTGAAGAAGGATCAGCCAGATAAATAGGAAAAAGAACCAGCAGAGTGAATGTCATTAAAACCCAGGGAAGAGAGAGCACGTAGGAGGAGGGAGTGGCCCACGGTGTCGTGCTGAGTACTGCAGGATGGGCAGGAAGGAGGGGGACTGAAGAAAGGCTATTTGATTGAATAAGAGATTATATAAATATACAGACATGGGTTTGGATTTCTAGCCATATCATCCACATATGTGTCTACATACATTTTCTGGATATATATATATATTATATATATAATATAGATTTTCTACATATGTGTGTATATAATATGCATTTTGCATATATGTGCATAGGTATATCTCTTTCCCACATATTTATATGTGTACATGTTTCACATCCATCTGTCTGTCTGCTTATCTTCCTATTTTCTATCTATATATCTTCCTATTTACTTCTCTATTTATCCATCTATCTATCCTGTCTATCATCTCTCTCTCTATTTATCTATCTTCCTATTTACTTCTTTATCCATCCATCCATCCATCCATCCATCCATCCATCCATCCATCCATCTCTGTCTATCTAAATGGCCATCTCTGTATCTATCTTCCTGTTTGCTTCTCTGTCTGTCTGTCCAACGATCCATTCTGTCTGTCTGTCTTCTCTCTCTATCTGCCTGTCTTTTTCTCTATCTCTCTGTCTGCCTGCCTGCCTGCCTGCCTATCTGTTGATCTATCGAGTTTTTTTCTCCCTCAACCAATATATTTCCCTCTCACACACAGACATACTGATCAGGAGGAAAGATGGTTGCGCAGGGTAAGGCAGACAATATGCCTGGTCTGCCTGGTGACAGAGTGGGTGAGGGAGGAGAGTGGGCGGGAAAGAGAAAGAGAAGCAGTGGCAGAGGGAGTAGCGCAAGAGAGTGACCTCCAAGTGCTCAGGTTTAATAGAAAATACAGTCATTGTAGCTGAATAATAATAATAACACCACTACCACCAACAATACCTGACATTTATATAATATTTGGAGATTTGCAAAATGTTCTCCACATTGAAGCTCATTTGAGCCATACAGCAACCCGGGAGGTAGATGTAATTACCATCCCTACCTGACAGAAGAGGAAACTGAGGTCCAGAGAGCTGAAGAAGGGACTGCACCAGAGTCCCAAGGGCCTGGATTGTGTCTTTGACTTGCTGGGCAACTGTGGCTCTCTCAGGGGCTCTCACGTGAACTGGTCTGTGATGCAGGGCTCAGAGTACTCTGCATTCTCTTTCACTTGTAAATTTCCACAGCCCCCCTCCCATTCTTCTCGACAAATCTGGGTAACTGAGGAAGGGAAGGAGATGAAAGGAGAGGAGGCAGGAGGGATGGACAAAGAAGGCATAATAGAATTTATTGGAAAGCAGTGTGTAGAGGGGCTCTGGGCTCTAGCATGTGGGCTCAGAACTCCAACTGGCAAGGTTCCACCTTAGGCACTGTCATCCCAACAACTCCTCAATCTACACACTGCATCTAGCCCTCTAGAACATCTAGTTGATCCCAACTGCTGCTGGGGCATGAATCCCAGCTCCGCCATTAGGAAGCTAGCCAGGCAGCCCCAAGCAAATTGTTCCCCATCTCTGCACCTTTGCTTCTTCCACCAAACAATGAGGGATAAAGAATGAGTGAGGCTCCCTTCCATCAGCGAACCTGTGCTCTTATGATAGACATGCTTAGTTAAGTACTTTAAGGACCTATGTTGGGTTCCAAAGGCTCTTCCAGCTCTGAATCTAGGAGGGCCAGACATCTTCTAATCCATCAATCAATAGCCACTTACGGAGAACAACTAAGGAGGGATAAAAGAGAAATGTGGGCCATTGTCTCTGCCCTCAGGGGGACCCTAACTGTTGAAGAGAGGACATGGACCCTGGGCAAATGGAACTTCCACTCTGAGGCAGAGACTTCCAAGGCCAGATGAAAGGCTCTGTAGATATGGCAACCTTCTGTTTGGCTGGAAAGGATGGGGAGGATTCAGATTCCACTAGATTTAATAAGTATTTATTAAATGCCTACTATGTGCCACACACTGTGCTGGCATTATAAAGACAAAGACGTGAAATAATCCCCACCCTCACAGAACTTTCTTTCCCCAAAAGAACCTATACAAAATGGGGACAAAATAAACAAAAATAACTTCTGTCTCTCTGTCTCTGTCTTCGTCTCTCTCTCTCTCTGTGTCTCTGTGTCTTTTTCTCTGTCTCTCTCTTTTTCTTTCTGTGTGTGTTCGTGTCTCTCAGTAGAGGGAAGGCCAGGGATAGCAACCATGACACAGAGAGGAAGACCATGGGCTAGCCTGTGAAGTCAGGAAAGGAGGAGATGAGACAGAATATTCCAGTCATGAAGGTAGGAGAAGGCGTCCTGTGTGTGTCCTGGCATAGCAAGAAAAGCAATTTGGCTGGCTAGGAGAGCCCACGGGGAGGGCACTACAGATTAGGGGATTGGTGTGCATGGTGGTAGGCATTCTTAGGGAGTATTTGGAGGTTAGTGATTAAGGAGACTACTATATGTTGGTACACTGGACTGTATGGTTGCTAATGGAGGTTGGGGGCATCTATTTAGCAGGCATTGAGGGTTAATATTGAGCAAGAAGCTTGACATGGAGAGAGTAATCTTTGATGAAGAGAGACTCATTCACTCCAGAGAGGGGGAGCAGGGTGACAGCTGCCTTAGGAGCCCAAAAATCCACTTTGGTGCTAGAAATCTGAAAAGTAGGCCTATTTCTGCCTGGTGTGCATCCCACAAGCTCTGAGTAGTGGGTAGGCCTTTGGAAGCCAAATACTTCAGTGCAGAACCCTGATTCGGTGCTTGCCAGTAGCTCTCCTTCACCCTCTTTTTTGTGACCCTCACCCCCCTCTTCCCACCCACTGCCCGTGCCTTCTCTCATTCCCCATTCCCAGTGGGGCTTCCTTCATAGGTTTAGAATTTAGAGCTGGAAGAGATTTTCCAAGTAGTTTCACAGATGAAGAAACTGAGTCCATACATTGAGGGGAAGTCATTTGCCAAGGTCAGGGAGTGGATGAATGAGGGTTGAAACACAGATGCTGATTCCAAATGCAGAGCTCCTTCAGCTGAATCATCTTCCTCAAAACCCATCTTGTTGAAATGAAGCTCCTGAGCTGGAACAGGTCTGAAAACATTATCTGTCCACCACCTCATTTTGCAGGGAGGGAGAACCGAGGCCCAGAAAGGATGAAATGCCCCGCCAGTTCCATTCCCTTGGTGCCTTTTTTTCATGGCTTCTGGTACTCATGTGTTTGAATTTGAGTGATGTGACACAGTGGGCCTCCAAGTGCCCCCTCGAAGGGTACAGAATGATGGGAACTGTGGTCATTGTGATGGGGCTGGTGGGATTTGAGGTCCAAGTGGGAGACTTGCAATCCAAGCAGGTCTGTGCCCACCGTGGAGGGTTTCCCGCTGCAGACCTGGTTAGGGGGCTGCTGCTGCTGGGATTCCTATCTAGCCCAAAACATTTTTCCTCCCTTCTCAAAAAAAAACCCTTGGTGGGAGCTCATCCAAACAGTTCCAAGAAAAAAAAGGCTGGAAAACCCCCCTCATTTATGCTGCTGCCTTATTAATGACTTCTTAGTTTTTATTAGATCAGAAGCTGGCTTTTCTTGGAGCTGGCTTTGGCTGACAGGCAGGGGGCAGCAGAAGCCACCGAACATGCTTGTTTTCTTAGGCCTGCAGAAGGAAGGGGCTGAGGAGGCTCCCTCACTAGAGGCCTGGAGAAGCTGCCTCCCTTATCATTCTGCCCCAGTCCTCTGTGCTCTGGCCTTACCCCCCCCCCCCACTCTCATGGGACACACAGCAGGCTATGGAGGGAAGAAGCCAGGCAGGAAGCCCCAGTCACTGATGCCAGGCCAGGGCAGGATAGGGCTTTGCGGGCCTGGTGCAGCTTTTATTGAGCCAAGCCACTGAGTCAAAGCCTTCCTGTCTGTCCTTGATCTCTCCCCTCCCAAGAGTCTTGGGCTTTCTCTGTTGTTCCAAATGATTCTCTAGCTAAATATCTATCTATCTTTCTTTCTATTTGTCTCCATCTTTTTAGCTCTTGATGGCCCAAGGGAGGGAGGCTCTAAAGGGAAGAACCCTTTGGCAGGAATCGGGAGACCAAAGTCCTGGGCCTAGCTTTGTAGCTGAGGGAATCTGGACAAATCTCATCCTGTCTCTGGGCCTTAGTGCCCTCATCTGTAAAATAGGGGACACGGCCTACATGGTGTGGAAGGGCCCCTCCAACCTCAAAGAGGGTAATATTATTGTCTGTGAGGATATCTTTTTGGTCCCACATATGCCTCAGCTGAACAAAGATTGTTCATTTATTTGGGGAGGAATGAAAGGTAGCAGACATATTTGTTTTTGGAAGGTCTGGGCAGGTTCCCTTTGTCTTTGGGAAAATATCCTGCCCCCCCTTCCCAATCCTACTAGTTAACTGGTCTCATTGATTTTAACTCTGAGCCCCACAGAACTTTAAAGCCCCTGAGGGAGATCAGAGCAGAACATCTGTATCACTCTGTCTGCTTTCAGCCCTTCCTGTGAATCTCTCCTGTGGCCTGGATATTTTAATGAATGCAATTCCTCCCCTTCCTAAAGAGCCCCAAGTTAGCCACAAAGCTTTCAGTGTGCAGATAGCCCTCCTCCCTTCTACCTGGGAGGCCCCCTTCCCAGTCTACCTGGGCATCCAATACAAATGTGGCCAGGAAGAGCCAGCCTCTTCTCTCACAGCCCTTCCAATTAGAAATAATAGTCTAATGTTGTGGTAGGGACTTGAGGCTATTTACAATGGACAAGTGGTGGATTATTTTCAGCTTCATTGTCTACTGAAGGAGCAACCATCCCATGGCAACCAATAACAGGAGTGGATGGCGCTTTCCCCATGGTGAAGGAAAAAACCCCACAGCGTCGTGTGCTGGTGAGCTCAGGAAACCGACGGCTGGATCCTCTCCAGTGCCTCAGTTGCTCCCTGGTGGAACATAAGGAAGTGGAGTAGGAAGACACAAAAACAGGCCTGGAGGCCTTGGGAGTTCCTTAGAAGCCAGGTCTCTTTTCATGGAAGATAGGTAGACTTTTTCCCCACCACCTTTGCCAGCTGGGGGCCCCATGGATGCCCATTGCTTGGGATGGGGATTCTGGGCAGAGAAGCCACACAAAAGATCAAATGCTCAGCCCTCAAATGTGCCCAACTTCTCCTTGGAGCTATCCCCGCTCATCTCTGGATTTATACTCAAATCCCAACTTATGGGGGCTGAGGGGGAATCTTTTTTTGTGACTGCTGGGAATCTTCCTCTCTTCCCCAGAGGAAAACCTTCTCCTTCAATGCATATTAACAACTCTTTGGAAACGAGGAGCTTAGAGTTGCCTACAGTCACATAAGTCAGGGACAGAACTTGAATGCAGAGCTTTCTGGATTTTTTCAGCAACCATCTATTAAGTGTCTGCTTAATGTGCTATGGGGTCACAAACATTAAAAAATGTAACAACCTCAGCTCTTGAGGACCTTTTTTTTCTATTGGGGTAGACAATTTCTAATCCAACTCTTTGCTTATACCAAGGAGAAAACTGACACAGCCTAGACAGGGAAGGGAAATCTAGAGCCTGGTCAGGTTTTGAAAATGCACGCTTTTTTGTGTTCTGTCTATCACAGGTATCATGTAGTTGTTGCAAAACATGTGGCTCGACATGACAAAATCTATACTTCTATCCCCTGGAATCTTCTGGTCTTGAGAATATGGGCATTTATAAAAGTCATGAGTTTGCTGTGCAGGCGGCCCTCTTGCAAATCCCCAGTGAGGGGGAAAGGATGGGAGGATGTTCAGAAGCACAGCTGTTAGTACTTGGGGCAAGATCAATTGGCCAACGAGTCAAAGCTACATCACTAGAGGAACTGGACCATCTCCCCCTTGACATTCTCATTGTAAATACAGTCAAAAGGCACAAAGAAAAATGACAACTCAAAGGCAGGATGGCTCACAGGTTCCCCTTGGAGGGGTGATTAAAAGGGGGGTGAGTTCATTCAGTGCCCAAGGGCAACAAAAACTTCTCATTCACTGGTGTCCCCTTGCAGTGTTCATGATTGGTATGACCAAATGGCCCTCTACAAAAACGATGGCAGCTTAGGTTCCATAGGAGGAAGAAGCAGATAGATTCTAATGAAAAACCGGATAAGAGACTGCAAATGAAATTAAACTTGATGTGGCAGAGTGGATGGAGTTCTGGACTTAACATCAAAAAGACCAGAGTTGGAAATCAGCCTCAGATACTTACTCGATCTGTGACTCTGGGAAAGTCACTTAACCTCTGCCTGCCTCAGTTTCCTTAACTGTAAAATAGGGATAATAACAGCACCCATCTCCCAGAGTTTTGTGAAAATAATGTGAGATAATTATTTGTAAAGCATTGGGGCAGCTAGGTGGTACAGTGGATAGAATACCAGCTCTGAAGTCAGGAGGACTTGAGTTCAAATCTGGTCTCAGACACTTAACATTCCCTAGCTGTGTGACCCTGGGCAAGTCACTTAACCCCAACTGCCTCAGCAAATATATATACACACATATGTATGTATGTATGTATGTATGTATATATTTGTAAAACATGCCTAATACAGTGCTTAGCATATAGTTGACAATCAATGCTTATTCCCTTCCCCACCCCCACCCCCACCCCCACCCCCTGTTATTCTGCCTTGAACATGGTAAATAATACATTTTTGTTGAATTGAATTTTTGATTGCCAACAGTCAGTTGCTACCAGAGAAGGTCGGAGGTTTCTCCATGAAGTCTCCTCAGCCTATCACCACCTCAGTCACTTGATCTCTGACATCTATGGCCATTCAACAAAGACCAAGCTAGCAATCCACACAGAAAAAAAAGCCAACAAAGTGGACGAAGAATACATACTTCCAAGACTATGGCATGTTGCTGAGCAGGTAGCCTGCCAAGCTTAACTTAGGACTTTACTTGTTCAGTCATCACAGATGGGCGAGGGTCTGGGCCCAGAAGTGAACAAATGGAGCAGAGAGATCGGCTCAGATTGCATTTGGGAAATTGTGTAGCTCTTTCAATGAGCCTACGCTGCTTAAAAGCCCAGTTTTCAAACACCAATATCCTTCTGGCATTACAAACAGGGAATTTACAACAGAGAATTTGTGTAAAGGATGCCATCAAAGAAATAACGTAAATGAAAAAGAAGGACTGGTTATGTGGTGAGATGAAGACATAACTGATGGCTGCCTGTATTTGCCTCTGGTATGATTCAAGGTTGCAGGAGAAAGCAAGGTAGAGCTCTGGTGTCAAACATATGGGAAGGCTTGGGCAAGAGGCTCACAGGGTGGACAGCAATGGATGGGTTGTGATCAGCATCTCTGGAGGGAAATGACCACATTAGAGAGCTCGTAGAGTCATTTGAGGATTCTCCCAGCTCTTCCTGGGCCCCAATTTCCTCATCTATTAAATTAGGGTGTTGTGTTAGATGGCCACTAAAGCTCCTTCCAGCTCAAAATTGATCATTCTAAGTCATTGAACAGCACAATCTCAGGAGAATCAAAATTGCAAATAATGAAGCACAATGGCAAGCCTGGTGGTGGGAGAATTTGCATGGATGGAGAGGTCCAAAATATGTAATCCATGACATGTATGACCAGAAATGGAGGAGGTCTGCTTTTCATATAACGATGGGTGATGGATAGATAACCAGCCATGGAGTTGAACTGGCATCCATGCAATAATAAATGAGCCTAAGGAATTGGATAATTCCTCCATGGAAAGTCTATGGAAAGACAAGAATAAAGAAGTCCATAGGATAAGGGCACGGAGTGGGCTGCAATCAGCCGCAGTGGAGATCAGCTCATGTTGATGAGACAACGGAATCATCAGAGTAAAATTAAAAAGTACCCTTCATGGCAGCCTTGGCTATGAGGCTGCCAAACTTGCCTACATCTAGTCCTGGTTTTGGCAAGTTTGGCAACTAAGTTAAGGGGCAGATCCAAGACTAGAACTTAGACCTTCCTACTCCCAAGCTGGTGGTATTTCTAATGTGCCATGCCCTATTTCTCTCTAAATGCCTTGTCTTTTGAATACCAATGGGAAAAGGTTTACTTGGACAGGAAAAGAGACATTTAAAAATGCCACCTTGCTGAAGAATACCAATCCAAAGGTTTTCTTGTTCTCTCTCTTAGCCCTCTCTCTGGCCTTTCTCTCTCCTAAGACTTTGGCTGGATGAAGGACAGTTTCTACCATTAGGTTTCAAATGTTTTCCCATTTGTTTTTCATCACGATCTCTACTTCTTTATTCAGGTTCTGTCCTTTTTGGTACAAAATGCCAGTGCCCTAGAACTAACTAGAGAGGCAGTGTGGGACTGTGGGAAGTCCAGAGGATTTGGAGTCAGAGGATTTGGCTTGGAATCCCAGCTCCATTGCTAAACATTGGCAAAGGCAAATTATGGCCCACAGGCCAAGTCCAGCCTGCAGCCTGGTGCTTTGGGGTTTTTTTTAAGACCCTTGAGCTAAGAATGGTTTTACATCTTAAAATAAAGTTTTATTGTTGTTTTAAAATGTTCCATCTATTCTTAGCTCAGGAGCTGTAAGAAAAGAGGCAGTCAGCTGGATTTGCAGACCCCAAACAAACCATTTATTTCCTCTGTTGGGGCCCCAGTGACTTCCTTTAGAAAGTAAGAAGGTTGAAATAGGTGAACTTTGAGTTCCTTTCCAGTTTCAAAGCCTACTGGCTTGACTAGTTAACTAGTTTTTCACTCTGCCTGTGACTTAATTCATTAACACTTTGTTTACTCAAATCTTGGAATAAAGAGATAATAGAGAAACCCTGCAGATTCATCCGGTAACCTTTTGATGTATTCCCAAGGTTATGCCCCATCAGCATTGATCTCTAGCCGAGCCCTCTTCCATTTCTTAAAGAAATGGTATCTCCAAAATGTACTAATTGTTCCTGATTGGTACTTTAACAATTAAGAGTCAATGACTGTGTATCAAAAGGGCAAAGGGGACTTCCATCAATGACAGGAGTACTCCAAGCTGAGGAGATAGAGTTATTGATGGGAAACTGAGGAGGGTGAGCAGCTGAGCTCAGGCTTCCAAGGATTTCCAGTGGGGATGCTCATGTTCCAAGGATGAGGATACCCAGAGACCGCCTGAAGAAGTTTCCTCTTGTGCGCTATCCCGAACTCCTACACATTGAGTTGAGGTTGAAATTTTTTGAAAATTGTAAAGAGAGAGGAATCAACCTCAGCTATTCCAATGAGTAGGAGTTAGGTTTAACTGATAAGAGATGTTTTAAAAATAAAGGAGTGATATAAATTGGGGAATGACTGAATATGAATATAATGAAATATCACACTTCAAGAAATGATGACTGAGGAATTCAGAGAAGTATGAGAAGATTTGCATGGAATCATAACATGAAACATACAGAAGAAGGAAACAATATATACAATGATGACATGATTATAGCCAGAATTTATGTAGTGCTTTCAGGTTTACAAAGTGTTTGACAAATATTATTATGTTTGCGTCTCACAATAAGCCTGAGTGGTAGGTATTTTATCACTCCCATTTGAAAGATGAGGAAACTAAGGCAGAAAGCAGGTAAATGACTTGCCCAGAGTCACACAGCTGGTAAGTGTCTGAGGTTGCTGATGTGAATGATTTCCTGGCATGATGATCTCTGACTCAAGGGTGGCAACATGGGACTCCTACAGTCAGCTTCTCCTGGCAGGACCTCACCAAGATCTGAGTTCTCCTTGGCTTGTGCCAAACAGTTGGATGATTTATGTTTTAGATCTTAAATGAGTTTGCTTTGTACCCTATCACTGGAGTTCCTATAGCTTTTATCCATTCCCTTTGGAGCTGGGTCTGAATTTCGGACACACGAAAGTTCCAAGTATTCATAGGGTGCCATGAAAGGCACTTTTTAAACTAATAGTATTTTATTTTTCCAATTTCATGTAAAGATAGTTCTCATTTTAAGATTTTGAATTCCAAAATTTCCCCCTCCCTCACCTCTCCTTTCTCCTACTTTCGCTTCCCCAAGACAGTAAACAACCCAATATAGGGTATAAATGTACAATCATTTTAAACATATTTTCATATTAGTCATACTGTGAAAGAAAAATCAGAAAAGGGGAAAACCACAAAAAAGAAAAAAAAAGTAAAAACAGTATGATGAAAGGTACCTCTTAATTATACTTTGCTGGTTCCATTATCTCATCAGTATAGGCATTTCCTACATTACTGCTGATTGCAGGCCATTCCATGCCCTTATCCTGTGGGCTTCTTATCCTTGTCTTTCCATGGAGATATTATCCAATTCCTCTTTTTTTAATATTGCATGGATACCAGTTCAACTCCGTGGCTGGCCATCCATCTGTCACCCATCTGTCACCCTTTGCCCTCTTCATATGAAAAACAGACCTCCTCTTTTTCTGGTCATACATGTCATGGGCTATATATTTCTGGCTTCTTCATCCATGCAAATTCTTCCACCACCAGTTTCCCTATTACCCTTCATCCATTGCAATTCATAGCACAATGGAAAAAATAACAGGTTTGGGATCAAGGCTGGGACAAATCCCAGCACAGACCTGCCTTAGTTGTGTGACATTGGGCAAGTCATTTCCCTTCCTCTGAGCCTTAGTTGCTGCCTCTGCAAAAGAATTAAATGATCTCTAAAGTCCCTTCTAATTCTGTTTTTTCTCAGTTGTGTTCAGAAGGTGGAAAGCTGGGTAACTCCCATTTGGTTAAGAAACTACTGGGCTACTACTGTATTTTGATCAGATTAGAGAAAAAGGTTGGGGGTGATTGTTCAAGGACTTTTAAATAACAAAATCTCCACAAATCATTCCCAGATTTCCCAGAAAATTCCTACACACAGTACTTCTGTTTCTTAAGGCTGCCATCCTACTACCATCAACATTTTCAAGGCTCAGAGCACCCATTCACCCACCTGAAGTGACAATTGACTGAGTGAGCAAAGGATAAAGCATTGATTAAGTACTTACTATGTGTCCGACATTGAGTGCCAGGGAACAGAAATACAAAAGAGACCTTCAGTTCTCAGCACTTTTGTACTTTTCTTAGTCCAGGGTCTGGAATGGACTTACTCCTCACTGGAAGGCCCAGCCTTCTTGAACTTCTGCCTTCCTTCCAAGACTAGTTCAGGTGCTGCCTCCCCTTCAAGCTTTGTCTTGTTTCCTCCAGTTATACATGCACTCTTTCCTTCTTAAGATGATTCTATATTATTTTGTACACACTCTGTGTGCAAGTGGTATACAAGTAGACCACTGTATTACTTTTGCTTATATGTCTTCAGTGTCTACAATGCTTGGCACAAAGTAATAATAGCTAGGAGAGCCCTTTACATATATTTTATCTCAACCACTCTAGGATGAGGTGTTATTATTGTCCCCATCTTACACATGAGCAAACTGAGGCTGAGAGTTTAAGTGCCTTATTCAGGATCACATAGCTAGTAAGAGTCTGAGGCAGGATGTGAATTCCAGTTTTCCCGACTCCAGCCAAATCCAGTGTTCTCTCCATTACACCACCCAGATGCCTAAGAAATGTTCGTTGAATGGAATCGAATCCTCACATCAACATCTGCTTAATAGCAATGACCAGTAAAGGGGTACCACTAGCTAAATTTGCACATGCCTGGTCTCTGCCAGGACATGCAAAGGAACCGAGAGGCCAGTCACTTTGACCAAGCTGCAGTGTGAACAGAGCTAGATGAGCCTGTAGATGTGGCTCCATCCAAAGCTGAGGCGCTGTGCCACTGCCCAGCCAAGTGCTACCTAAATGGGGCCTCTAGGAGATCACCAAGGGCAGTTGGCTGTGCATTGGTCCCCTGACTAATTCTTGCTGAATCTTCAACCATTTTTATTAGACAGTGAACAAATTGGCCTGATTAAACAGAATTCTAAGGATTAAGCCAGTGGTTGTGGAAGGGAAAGAAATCAATGAAGTCCCTTCAAATACAACTTTTCTGTTCGTCTCATTTTGATCAGCTCAATCAGATAAGTACAAAGGACTTTGATACAACTCTTAACAGTCTGCCAAGCTTGTAACGAACCATTCAGAGACGAAGGCCATTTGATACTTGGCTGAGTATTTTAGTAGTCACAAACAGGAGCCGAGCAGCTTGTAAACATCCTCTCTCTCCTTCCAACTTGGCCCCAGAATGGCTAATTCCATCTGATAGGAGGGCAACCACATGGAGCCCAAAGGACCTCAAGAGGCTAAGGGGAAACCGACAGCCATTTACTTCCTTTCCATTGCCTTATTCCCTCGCTGTTCAGTGGGGCTGAATCACCAGCAGTCCTGGAGGATGGGTAGAGGGCTCCCTGATGGAGCTGGATTCAAACCTCCAACTTAGACACAGCATGCTCCATCTACTGCTTGATACTTTGCACTACTTGAAGGTGGCTTCCTTCTGGCCCATTTGGTATGCCTCCCTCTGTCCCCTAGCCCACATTACTTTGTCTTAGTGTCTGTCCAAAGGTTCTTCTGAAGGAACCGATCCCTTGAGCAGCAAAAATTATGTGATGTGTGTGATAAGCTTATGATGTGCCAGGCATTGTGCTAGGCTCTAGTGATACAAAAACAGTATGTGTCTTCAAAGAGCTTTTGTTCTAATGGCAGAGACGATATGTACACAAATAGGGGTACACAAAATGGAAACAAATTATAGAAAGGAAATCCGAGAGATGACTAAGAACCTACTATGTACCAGACACTATTCTCAGTACTACATTGGGGATGCAAATACAATAAATAAAACAGCCCTTCCCTCAAGACACTTATATTCTAATGGGGGGAGATATGGCATGTATCCCCCCATATAAGTTAAATAGAGAGATGAGGAACGGTAACTTTCCTTACCTTGGAGGGGATTAACTGCCTATTATGTGCTGGAAACTGTTCTAGGTACAAAGAATGAAATATCCCTTACTTCAGAGGAATTCACATTCTAACAGCCACAAGGAAATCCCACTTGTCATCCTCCTCAGACTTTTTGCCCTTTCACTCAGTGCCTACCTGCTTTCTGGGATGCAAAGACTTGAATTGAATTTTCCCATCAGAAATTCTCACTGCCAGGGGCTCCCTTGGTTTGTCTTTCAGTTAATTAGATCCAAGGATGCTCATTCTGAGCAGGAGGTAGCAGCCCCTCCCTTCCCACCTTTCCACTTTGTATTATCTCTGCAACATTTACCAACCATAGCAAGATATTCATCCTTCTGGGAGCCTCCAAAGACAATAGCATGGGGTCTCTCCGCCCCTCCCTTCTTCCCACAGCTCATTAGAGCACTCCCTACGTAGCCAATATTGCTTTTGATTCAATTTATGTTCTCAGAGCAGAATATCCTGAATTCCTTCTCTTCCCGCTGAGTGAGTTCGCCTCACTTTCTGCAGTCTGAGAGTTTCCCTTGCTGCTTGGGTAGAGGCAATCCACGGTAATGGCACAGAGAACCACTGGTACCATTTCATGATGCCATATTCCCTGGTCAGGAATATAAGGCTTGCACAGCCAGGACTAGAGATACTTTCATTACCTGGAAATCTGCCTTCAGCTGTATTCCTTCTTCTCCAAACACAACCCCTTCCCCTTCCCAAACACTGATCCCCTTCCCCCAGGGATCATAGGAGATTTGAAGGTAACCTAATACACAGAGTCATAACTAGTGGTTTAGGTTCCTAAGGCAAGCACTACAAAATGTACCTAGAGCAAATCATGGAAAGGGTCCTGGCAGTGGGCAGGAGGCAGGGGTTGCAGGGAAAAACCCTAGACCTTACTCAATGGCTTCCTATTTTTACTCCCTATTCCTAGTAACTAGATATATTCCCTGTCTTTCCCTGCTAAAGGGATATAGGCACAATAGGAGCCTTTTAAATATTGGGGACCTGGGACAGAGCCATGGGCACCCTCCTTGGCTGCAGTCCAGCTTGGAACTCATCTACCAAAACCCCCTCATTTAGAGGTAGCATGGAAGGTGACAATATATTGGACTTGGTCTCAGGAGGAAATTGAGGTCAACTGTTAAGCTGTGTGATCTTGGGCAAGCCACTTCACCCGGCCTCAGGTTCTCCATCAGAGAACATGATAATGATGATGCTGGTAGCCTACCTAGTTGTTGGGAGGATCAAATTAGATCACTGGCATTAAGTGTCCTGGAGATAATATGAAGTTGCTTATGATTACTTTATAATTGCCAGCTATTGTTCTTTTGCTTAAGAAGAGCTGGAGGGCAAGAGGGGTGAATTGTTTTGCACGCAGGTAACAAGTAGCGGAGATGGGATTTGAACTCACGATTTCCAACTGACTGTACGGAGTGTAGTGCCAAGAGTATAGGACTCAGTCACAAACACATGTGGGCGGAGACATACAAGTGTCATCCTTGGCACTTCTCCATCCTCTCCAGGGGAATGGCAAGCTGGTGTTTTGCTCATTTGGGTATTTACTTTGCCCTGTATTTGGGGCTAATGGAGCCGCATGTGCCAAGCTCTTTGAGGGCTTCCTTCCTGCTTGGCATTCTGCTACCTGCTCTCTCCCTGGTGACCTCCTGTGAGAGCAAGGTCTGCAGGTTGATTGCATGCTGTGTAAAGAAAAGTATTTCTTTTGATGGTAATTAGTTGTTATTATACGATACATGAATTATTGTGACTTGTTACATTATTAGGAATAGAAAGCTTTTTGCAAGCCTCAGAGTGCCACTTGAAAGAAATTACCACCCATCTACCTGCCATAGTGTCACGTCATCTGCAGCCCACAGGGGGTAGTGTTAAAAGAGACTTGCAAATGGCGCTGGGTCCTGCTTTGAGCCGACTGGAAGATAGAGAATTCTGACTTAGAAACCAGATCAGTTTGGGAGCTAATGTTCCCTTCGCCAAAAGGGTTCTTCGGCAGAACGCTTTCAATAGGGAACGCCTCTTATTGCCTTTATGAGATGATTCCCTTTGGGCCCAGCCTCTTGAGGGGATGTCAAGCACATAAGGAATTTCAGATGCTATCCAGCCTCAGATTCTGCCTGACCTCCGGCCCTGACGTTGACTTTGCCTCCATCACCATGGCCATCTTGGCTCCCTTTCTCCATCTCTTTCCTCTGTCTGCTGTTGGAGAACGACACAAAGCCATGCTGAGCTGGTTCAAAGCAAATGGAGCTTCTTCAAATCCATTTCACAAGCACTTATCACAGGCCTCCAATGTGTCGGGCCCCACAGCAGGCACTGAGGATACAAAGCCAAAAGTGAAATAGTCCCTTGCCCTCGAGGAGCTTTCATTCTGCATCCCTCCTGAGGAAATCAAGGCCCAGAGAGGTACAATGGCTTCCCAAGATCACCCAGGAAAGAAGGCAGTAACCAAGTCTTTATTAAGCACCTACTGGATGTTACTTGGATGAGTCACTTCACCTTGTGTGCCTCAGTTTTCTCATCTGTAAAACGAGCTGGAGAAGGAAATAGTAAACCGTTCCAGTATCTTTGCCAAGAGAATGGAATCATGAAGAGTTGGACGTAACTGCAACAAATGAACAAAAATTATACATTACTAGCTGTTAGGTGCTTTACTGGTATTATTTCATTTGAGCCTTATGACAGCCCTGGGAGGTAGGTACTAGCACTATCTCCATTTAACCAATGGGGAAACTGAGACTGGAAATGGTTAAATGACTTGTCCAGAATCACACAATTAGGGAGCATTTGAGGGCTAAATCTGACTCCCCGCCCACATTTTCTCCACCTTAGCAGAGTTGGGATTTGAAACCAAGTCTTCTGACTTCATTGCAGCGGTCTTTTTGACCATACCAAATATGGATCATGCTTTCCTGCCTTTTGGCCCTTGCTCCCAACTTGGAATATCCCAAGTCCCACTCATCCTTCTCATTTTTCCCAGTTGAATTCTCCCCGTTCTTCACCATCTGGCTTAAAAAACTACATGATCCCTGAAGCCTTCTCTAATCCCCTCTGGGGTGACTCCTCCCAGATCTCTGTTGAGACCACCTTTATGGCAATCAGACTCAACTAATGCTAATGCAAACCAGAATGTGCTGGGTCTTTTCTCCATTAATAATAAATGCACTAACACAGTTACATAAGATTTAGACAGCAGTCCCATAAGGGAGGTGGTCCAAGTGTTTAAAAGATATCTTATTGTACAAATGAGAAAACTGAGGTTAGGGGCTGTCCCAAGGTCACACACTTCTCTAAGCACCAACGGCAGGATTAGGATGCCCGGCTCTCCTGACTTCAGGTTCATTACCTTGACACTCTGTAACACTTTCCGAATTAGGTTATAAAATCTCTAAGGGTAGGGATTGGGGGCTTTATTTATGTCTCTCTCCCTGACAGTGCCCAGCCTAGGGCTAGATATGAAGAAGGGATGGGACAACGGTGTGTTCAATGTTGGCAGCCAGAGAGATTAGGAGGATATTTCTGATGCCAAGAGAGAGACTTGGGAGCCGGGTTTTGCTTCCTTCCCTCTCTTCTCCCTCCCCTTTCCAGCCACGATAGCAGGAAAATATTCAACTAGAAGAGAATCTGGGATTAACAGAGTCCAAGCCTGTTTCCTCTCGAGGCAAAAGGATGTCTTCTAACCTCATTTGTCATGTTCTTGCATGGTGTGATTTTCCAACGTCATCAGCAGAAGTCTACAGCCCACTGGGGAGAAGCAGCCATAACTGACTGGCTGCTTTCTCTCTCTCAGGGAGCGACTGGAGGGGGAGAAGAGTGGAGGATTCTGGGATAGAAACTTGGGAGAGAGCCATGATGAAGTGAGAGGAGTAAGAGGATGAAGTGAGAGGAGTAAGAGGATGAGCCAGTGTAGAAGATAGAGGAACAAGGCTGCTGACTCGTGGTGGGGGGTGTCCAGCATGGCTTAGCTAATTCCCCTAGCCTGGGGGATCAGTGCAGGGAAACCCAGGATGCAGGCTCTGCTGTATGGATATTCAGAAGCAAGCAGCAGCAGCACACTGCAAAAATGATGGTGTGGGGCAATCTGGGGGGTACCGGGGAGCTGTCCAAAGACAGGGATACACAACAGTCGGCAAGGAGGAAAGGACTAATGATATCCTCCCTGGATCTAATCAGCCCAACAATCCATAAAGCCATATCAAGCGCCTCCTCTATTCCCAGCCTCGGGCAAAACCCTGAGAGGGGGCTGTGGGTTCCTTCAGAGTCACCTCCTGCAGATGCCCCTTCTTACCAGAGGCCTTTCTGGATTCACCCAAATTGCTTAATAACGTCTGAGAACTGAGTCTGAGGCTGTGATCAGTTTTGCCAGGGGAAGTCAGCTTGAGTCTCCTGTCTACACTCGCAGCAAGCCTATCTTCATGACAGTTTCTCTCTCTCTCTCTCTCTCTCTCTCTCTCTCTCTCTCTCTCTCTCTCTCTCTCTCTCTCTCTCTCAGCTTGTGCATTCTTTGGAGGCTAGTTCCTTGGGAATCGATAGTCACTGCCCAGTGGAATGGAAACTCCTTGAGGGCAGGGTCTATTTCCTTTGGTGAATGTACTCCTCCATACCTAGCTTAGAACCTGGTGAAGAATCATGTCTGCTTATTCAAACGAGACAGTCTAATAGGGAAGGTGACTGTGGTAGCCATAAAAAGGAACAGAAATTCCCAGTGTCACAGAGTTACAGAATCTCACAACTGGAAGGGGTGCCAGAGGCCCACCTGCTGCTCACATAGTGCCCCCATTCTCCGAGATCTCTGTTAGGCGGTCCTCTAAACATCTATTTGAACGCCTCTGGCAATGAAGAGCTACTTACCCCTAGATTTAACAGCACCTTCAACTTTGGAAACTGCTTTCACTCATGATGAGTTTCTCCTTGTGTCTTACGATAGCCTTATGAGGTGGGCAGAATGTCTATTTTTGTCCCCATTTTGCAGAGGAGGAGACTGAGGCTCATCGAAGAAAAGTAAATCACGTTAAAACTTATGTTCTCTCCAAAGTGAATCCTCCTCATTTTTGGTTGAAGGGTGGGGGGGGGAGTTATGGAGGGGGCAGAACATTCCATACACCATCAGTCATTGTCACTATATCAGCTGGTTTTGCTTTATTGTCTTGGTTACCACTAGGGGAGCCTGGAAGAACACCATTCTTCTAACCTCTAGTCCATGATGGAGCCCTCTCTTCATGCTGGTATGCGAGACAGATGGAATACATGAGTGAAACTAGATGACTGCTTGGATGTCCAGGAGGCCCTTACCCCAGCTGGCCTGTCTGCCAGCTCCCCAGGGTACCATTCACAGCCACGCTTCATTTCCCCCATCCTCCCTTTCTGCTTCCCCCAATTTTCTCTATTCCTGGTGGTAGCACAGCAAATGTGGTTATTGACAGATTGATTGACACTTGGCTATAATGCCCTCAGAGAGATTCCCTCCTGCCCCAAGTGCCTTCTGGGGGTTGCCCAAGGATGAAAAAAAAAACCTCTCCCTCAGAGGTACTTTTATTCCTAAAGAAGAACTTAGACTGGGCTGGAAATGACATATGTGTAGTAGGCAGTTTTCCCAGAACCCTAGTGAATCCGGCCCCAGG
The DNA here is from genome assembly GCA_023553655.1 of Myrmecobius fasciatus. Taxonomy (NCBI): domain Eukaryota; kingdom Metazoa; phylum Chordata; class Mammalia; order Dasyuromorphia; family Myrmecobiidae; genus Myrmecobius; species Myrmecobius fasciatus. The sequence goes on from JAJPUD010007707.1 coordinate 40,911, forward strand.
CAGAGTCTGGCCAAGCCCTTCTACATTTTTTTCTAGGAAGGGCAAGCTAGCCTTCTTCCTTAAAATCTCATAGGAATGACCTCAGTGAGCAGCAACCACAGCTGTCTATACCAGTGGATTTGAGAACACATCTGGCCAGATGGTCTCTCTGCCAGGCCATTTTATAACCCTGTGATGTTCAGAAATCACTGCAGAGAGGCAAGTAGCTTGCCTGCTCTAATACAAGGATGATGAGTCCACCGGGTTTAAGTCTCAACTCTGCCATAGATTAGCTGTGTGACTGGCCAAATACTGGGACTTCATTTCTTCCCCTGTGAAAAGGAGGGATGGAAGGAACCAGAAATAGAGTGGATTCCCATCAGTTGGGGAAATGGCAGAAGAAGCTATGGCATATGAATGTTGTGGAATATTATTATTCTATAAGAAATAATGAGTCTGCTGATTTCAGAAAAGCCTGGAGAGACTTACATGAACTGATGGTAAGTGAAGTGAGCAGAACCAGGAGAACACTGTACACAACAACAAGATTATGTGATGATCAATTCTGATGGATGTGGCTCTTAAGGCAACTCAGGTCAATACCAGTACACTTGTGATGGAGAGAGCCATCTGCACCCAGAGAGAGGACTGGGGGGACTGAGTGAGATTTACAACGTAGTATTTTCACCTTTTTGTTGCTGTTTTCTTGCTTTTTGTTTTCTTTCTCACTTTTTTTTCCTTTTGGATTTTTCTTGTGCAACATGATAAAGGTGGAAATATATATAGAAGAATTGTACATGTTTAACTTATAGTGGATTGCTTGCTGTCTAGGAGAGAGGGGAGGTGGGAAGGGAGGGAGAAAAATATGGAACACAAGGTTTTGCAAGGGCAAATGTTGAAAACTATGCATTTATTAGGAAAAATAAAATACTATTATTATTTTTAAAAAACTATAAGTAAATAAAGGACTTTCTGAATCCAAAAAAAGAAAAAAAAATGAGGGTTGGTTCTGAAATCAGGAAGGCGAGTTCAAACACAGCCTCAGAAACATACTAATTGTGTGATCCTGGGCAAATCATTTACTTTCTATCTCAATTTGCTCATCTGTAAAATGGGGATACCTTGGAGAAACCTGTGGACCCCTGCTCAGAATCATGCTTTTAAAAGCAAACAATAAAATACATAAAGTTACAAAGGAAACTGAACAATAGCGAAATGCAGTTATCAACCTATTTGAAAAAGGAAAGCTTAAGGACCCCAGGTTAAGAATCTCTACTTTCTAGTTTACCACTCTCCATTTTATGGTGAGGGGTGAGGTGGGTGAAAAGTGAGGCTCAGATAGGGAAAAGAACTTGTGGAAAGTTACAAGGCTAATTAATAGCTAAAGAGTTGGAACTCCATATTGACAAATACTAATGCTACTGAAGCAATCTTCTTTCTTCAGAGAGGTGAGGGACCACAGGTGGGAAGTGGTGCATACACTGGCAGATATGGTCATTGTTACAAGATAAGGCTGGGGGGGGGTGGCAGCAAGTTTATATAGAAGTAATAGGGAATGAGAACAAAAGGCATAAACAAAAACTTATTTTTAGAAATATCCTTTAAATAAAACTGACTATTCATTGAATATAATAAACCAAACAAAAGGAGGCTTCTTTAAAGCTTGAATAGGTGATTTTAAGTTGTCTTTTCTACTTTTTCTGGCAAAATTGCTTGTAGCTTTGGACTAAATTCTAAGATATTCATAAATAATAATCATAGCCCTTTAAGGATTTTGGCAAGTGCTTTCCTTCCATTAGCTAAGTTGAGCTTCATGACACCCCTGGGAGGGATATTTGTATTGTTTTATTCCCCTTTTACAGATGGAGAAACTGAGTATCGATAGGTTGTAACTTTCCTATGGTGACATAATTAGAGTCAGAAGTGGGATTTGCTATTTTGAGTTTTTCTGATTTGGTGGTCAGAACTCTAAGCACTAAAATTACCTTTCAAGGTGGCAGAGGAGAAAAAGAAAGGCAGAGCCACACACACACACACACACACACAGAGAGAGAGAGAGAGAGAGAGAGAGAGAGAGAGAGAGAGAGAGAGA
>JAJPUD010007707.1:42991-75324 GCA_023553655.1 Myrmecobius fasciatus
GAGAGAGAGAGAGAGAGAGAGAGAGAGAGAGAGAGAGAGAGAGAGAGTTTCCTGCAAGGAAATGAGATCTGAAAGTTAGACCTAAAATGAAGAGCTATTTTCAAAGGGGACAATTCTGGCCTGGAAAACTGGCCAATGAAATCAGACTGGACATTGTACTTATTTGAAATTGAAGGCCTTCCAAAAACGATTAAAAGGTACAACAACTGGCATCCAAATTCTGCCCTTGGAGAGCACAGTTGGAAAATTTATTTTGTCAAGATTATTTGACATAGGGCTGTGAGTGAGCCCCCTCAAGGTCAAGCTCACAAATTGTGAGCTGGGAAGGACTTTGGAGAGCAACTAGTCCATGTAGTCAAAACAGAGAAGGGTATTGTAGTTGGAGAGGGGTATTGTGTCACCCAAGGACATCCGAGTGGAACAGAGCTTCTTAACCTTTTGTTGCTTGTCATGCTCCCCAGCCCCCCTCCCCTGCCCCACGGGCAGTTAGTCTGGTGAAGCTTGTAGATGGATCGCTCTTCAGCATCATGGATTTCATAATATTTCCAGTCAACATGTAACTAAATTTCAGTCAGAGATTGGAGAAAGCAAGATTTTTTCCCATTTAATTTCCCAGATCTTCAAAATATGTCCATGGCAAAGCCCTGGATGAGATCATCACCTGGAAGGACGCATCTGCTTCTGACACCCCCTAATTCTATCCGAGGAGGCCAGGCTTGAGCAAACAGGTAGAGATAGGAGAACCAAAGGTGCACTTGGGGTCAGTGTTACTGGCACTCGGAAGAGAAGTGGGGGGTAAGATGGAATATATAGGATGGGATCAAACCATGGAGGGTTTGGAAGCCAAGCAAAGAGTCAGCTTGAACTTTCTAAGCAATGGTGAGCCAAGGAAGATATCTGAGCAGAGGAGAAGCATGTCTGAAGTGGTGCTTGAGGGAAGCCCATCTCTCTTTCTCTTTTTGTGGGTCTGCATCACACAGCATTGAGCACCCAAGGGGTTCAGCTCCTAATGAATGCACACAGAATGTGTTACTGAATAGAACTGGATTCCCAGAATGGTAGAGGGCTACTCCCCAAGCTCTCAAGCCCATTTCCTTGACCCCTTACTGCACCTTGGTCTCCTGTTTTTCATGGACAGAACTTGGACCTCCAAAGCATATCCTTGAATCAATCAACCATTAGACCTTCATTCAGTGTGTCCTCTATGCTGGGCACTGAGGGGGCAAATAGAAAAAACAAATATTGCTCTGCCCTAAAATGGCTTGCATTCTACTCAGGGGAAGGGCGTGGGCTGAGGTGAAGGCCAAGGTTTTGTTGTCATTTTTATTTCTCTTACGAGGAGGGATTTGGAACATTCTTCCATTGGATATTGATCATTTGCACCTCTCCTTTTGAAACCTGCTAGTTCATGGCCTTTTGACATTTCCCTATTGGGGAAAGACTTTCAGTCGTATCTGTTTTTTTAAATTAGTTTCTTAATCAGTACCTGGGAATATCAGAGCCTATTTATAAACCCATCATATGAATCTGCACTTCAGGAAGTGGCAAGCTCCTCATTATTTGTGGTCTTTAAGCTGAAGGAGGGTCAGAGAGGTATGTTGTAGAAAGGATCCCAGGTCAGTTTGGGTTGACTCAGAGGAAGTTGATGGCTCCCCCTGCCCCAGCCCTGAGAGGCTGTGACTCAGTGAGTCAGTGTTTTGGAAGTTTTTTTTGACATTTTCGTACCTTCACATCTGTGTTTTCTTCTTTTGTAATAATCTTCCACCTTGCTTTGTAGACTTAAGGCCCCCCTTCCTCTATGTAGCCTTTATAGATCTGAAAGTCTCCTTCGTTCTTTTCTTCTCTAATTGCCGAGGTGATGCCGGCTACCTATGCTCACGTAGGGGCTAAGCCTTCTTATTAGCATCCCTCTCTTATCTTTGCACTGCCTGGTCCCTCAGCTCCAAGCCTGCTTCCTCATTAATGGGGCTATTGCTTAAGCAGGAAGTGGGAAGAAACTCTGTTCTCTCTTTAGAGATGGAGACAGCTGGCTCCTCCATCCTTTGGGTCTTCTCCTGGGGTGCCATCCTTGGGCAGTTCCCAGGATGTGCAAATTTAGGAGCCAGTGATGCCCCAAAGCAGGCTGGGACAGGAGAAGGGAGTTTGAGAAGGTCCTGCCATTCTGGTTAAGGGTTGAGCTGCCTAAGGAAGAAGCAGGACCTGGCAGGCTGCCACTATTGTTTCTTTCCTCTGCCCTCAGGAAACCCCTCCAATCTACCCCATCTCACATAACCAGGCAGACTCCTTAGCTAGTGACAAAGCAGACAGGCAGACCACACCAGGCTTCGCCCTCTCCACAGCTTGGTGATTTATGGGCCGATGTGCGGGGATAGGGGTCTCTGGGAGTTAAGCAGGGGATGGGTTACCATGGAGATTGGCTAATAATGCACCCAGCAGCCTCTGCTAGAGAAACAAGAAGCAAGAGGGAAAAAAGGCAATAGTTACAGAGAACGAACAGTGGGAAGGAAGAAATTGAACACATATGGTTCTGGGAGAGGTAGCTCTGCCCCTCTTGGCTGGGATGATCTAGTTGCCCCAAACCCTCCTGCAAGGTGGGGATAAGTCCAGTTACACACCTCTAGCCAACTTAGTGGGGCCACCTGTCTGTCTGGGGGAGATAGAGTGGAGGGACAGATAGCAGCAGGAAGGGATGGAGGGTGGGACAGAGAAAAAGGGAAGGGAAACAGAAAGAGAATAAACTAGGTAGAAAGAGACACCCAGAGACAGAGACCCCTGGGTTTGTCACAGGGGAGTGGCCTGGGACAGGTAGGTGTGGACAGGTTGCCATTTGCATCACTGGAGGAAATGTGCACCCAAATGAGTTCACAGTTTGATTTTTGTAGATAAGTAATAATAATCACTCTTATGTTTGTAGGGTGGCTGTAGCAAGGGAGGGGTTAGTCCCAAAGTCTTCCGTCCTGTAAGAGTACATCTGGAGGGGAATGCATTTCAGGAAGGATGTGGATTAGCTGGAGGATGTCAGTGATACTGTGTTGAGTGGTAAATGACAGGGATCATTTCCACCTTAATTTACAAAGGAGGAAACTGAGTCCCTGAGAGGTTAAGTCACTTGTTCAAGATCATACAGGTCATCTGGCTCCCAAGCCAACACTTTGATTGTGCTACACCTTTTCTGAAGGGATCTTGTATGTACCGTGATTCATCTGTCGCTCTCCAACCCTCCACTCCCTTGCCATGGTAGTTTCTTGGGACAGAAGGCTGACTGTGGTGCATCAAAGACAAACTCTCCAGGTCTTCTCCACCTTTTTTCATCTCCACAATCTCGGGTGAGGCAAACTTCCCCAAATCCTCAGATCCCTTCAGAGACTCATAGGAGTTCGGAGTTGGATGAAGCCTCAGAAGCTGACTGGTTCTAACAATACCTGAGAATTGGTCCCCTTGGTAATAGCACCAATGCATGACCCTCTGGTCTTTTGCCTTATCTAAAGCTTACAACTTTTCCTGAGCAATTTTCACTAAAGAGGGGCTTCTGGAAGCATTGTGGGTGGAGCAGGCTTCCAGTTGGAATGATGATGACAGAGACAACAATCTTTCACCCTCTCCTTCCAAAGGCAGTTGGGGAACCAGGGACCATGAACTGACTTTGCCATTGTTCCTGGATGGGGCTTGTTCATCTACTCCCCAATGGCTCACTCACACTCCTGGTAACTTGCTGAGTTAGAGTGATCCTCTCTAGCCATCACTCCGCACTGTGCCAGCGACTTAAGGGCTGGCAACATTTGTATCCTTCTTTATATCACAATGCACTTCTTGGCACAGAGTGAACACTTAAGAAATGCTTCTTGAAATGGAGAAAGCAGAGAAAATGGGAGCCAGATGATGAATGAGTGAGGGGATGAGGCTGGGCTTGTGGCTAATTCTGGACTCACTATAAGAAGGGGGTGAAGAAGTAGGTAAGGGCTGTAGCACTCAGGAAATTAATCATTCTTTGACGGTGAAGTCAGGACTAAGAAGTAGGTAGCCTTGGGAAGAAACTGATAGCCTTCTCTCAAGAGTGCGACATCCTTAAAAACATTGGGACTGGGCACAAATGGGACTGTTGGAGCGAGGTGTCCAGAACTGAGGGAGCTCTAAGAATAATTTATTTCTTTTTTCAATACTCTTTTATTTTTTCCAAATACATGTAAGATAGTTTTCAACATTCATTTTTGTAAGATTTTGCGTTCTAAATTTTCCCCCCTCCCTCCTTTACTCCCCCCCCAGGACGGCGAGCAATCTGATGTAGGTTATAAGGAGGTGCAATTCTTTTTTTGTTGTTTTAACAGTAGTTTTTATTTTCAAAATACATGCAAAGATAGTTTTCAACATTCACCATTGCAAAATGTTGTGTTCCTAATTTTCTCTCTCTCTTCCCCCCACCCCCTCCCCTAGACAGTAAATAATCCAGTATATGTTAAAATAGGGGCCATTCTTCTATACATATTTCTACATTTATCATGTTGCATAAGAAAAATCAGATCAAAAAGGAAAAATAAGAAAGAAAAAAAAGCAAGCAAACCACAACAAAAAAGGCAAAATACTATGTTACGATCTACATTCACTCCCTGTGGTCCTCTTTCTGGATGCAGATGGCTCTCCTGTGCAATTCTTTTAAACATATTTCCATATTTCTCATGTTGTGCAAGAAAAATCAAACCCAAAGGGAAAAAACACAAGAAAGAAAAAGTAAACAAACAAAAAAGGTGAAAATACTATGCTTCAGTCCTGTATTCAGTCTCCATAGTTCTCACTCTGGATTTTCTATCACAAGTCTGTTGGAATTGGCCCAAATCAATGCATTGTTAAGAAGCGCCAAGTCCATTACAGTTGATCATCACATAATCTTATTACAATATTCTCTTGGTTCTGCACACTTCATTCAGCATCAGTTCTTGTGAGTCTCTTCAGACTTTTCTGAAATCATCCCGCTGAACAGTACTATTCCATTACATTCAAATACCATAACTTATTCAATCATTCCCCAACTGATGGGTAATCTCTGGAACCTAGAGAGTGTGATAGAGAACAAAGTGGGGCTGGATGGATGGCAGAGTCAGGAGATCAGAGGTCAATTTCCAGAAGCACTACTTACTAGTGGTATGACTCAGGGCAAATCATTCGACCTGCTTGCTCCTCAGTCACCTCATTGGTAAAATGGGATCAAAAGAATACACAGCTTGCCTAGCTCACAGGCTATTTGTGATGCTCCATAGGCTGGGAGATTACTTTGTAATTATCAGACCTCAAGCAGATGAAAGTTGCTACTGGACTGGGTTCATCATTAACTGTACCTCTCTGGGGATTGTCTATAGCCCTGGAAAAAGGAAGGTAGCAGTTGCTGCCCTCAAGGTGACTGACTCCAGAGCCAGTCCTATTTCCCCCATGTAATATCATGGTAAGTCCTAAACTAAACTCATCCTGGAGATGAGGAACAAAGGAGATTGGGGGAAGCCCCAGCCATTGGGTGGGGGCAGTGGAGTCTGGGGAGCCCAGAGTTATCACAATCCAGAAACAGCCTCAGAACTGTCTTACTCCTGACTATCTCCATCTCTGGCACTACCAGCAAACATACTGATAGCTAGGAAGTTGGGAAAAGGTCATTCTTTCCCCCACCAAAAAAAAATTAGAGATGCTATCCACTGATGAGCTGGTTGGAAAATATGTTATTGATTTATGCCCAGGGAGCCAGCTTCCTCTTCCTACTTATGGTGCTGATAAGCCTAACTTTCCTATTAGAGTAGCCTCAGTCTCCTCATCTGTGAAGCATGGGTAATTTGAGTCTTTGGTCTGTCTCAAAAGGGTACTGAGGACGCAGGTAAAAAACACTTTTTGAAATTGATCTCCAAAAATTCAATGGAGGAGACATAAAGCAAAGGAAATCCAAAATAAACTCTTATGAAAGTTTGGCTACATATGCCAGACATTTTGGGTCGGATACCTCTGGTGTCAGAAGATCACAAGGGAGTAGAATGTAGCTAGCAGACCCATGGGAAGCAGGCCAGAGATGTAAAATCAGTCACGGCTGGCACTGAGCTGGGCAGAAAAATGTATATAGCGGAATTATAAACATAAATTATAAATATAAATATTACAGATAATAAAGGCACTCCCTCTCCCCTAGTCCTGTTCCAACCAACTCAAAGTTCTCTACGTTTTTATGCATCAATATACCTTTGACCGACTGACTGTATGATCCTGGCCGAGTCACTGAACTTCTCAGCACTCTGGGCAACCCTCTAAGATTTATAAGTTGCAGTGAAGGTGCTGGCCCGAATTGGTGGAAGCTCTCAGTACAAATGAAAGGTATAATTCTAATCCCTAGCTCTAAAGACTAACTCCAAATAGGGAGACTGTTTCTCAAGCCTGATTCAGTCCATTTAGGAACCTAGCTGCCACCTCAACGGGTGTCCCAAAGGGGACTCCTTAATTTAAATAATACCTGTGAATACCCAGGCACATCCCTTCCCAGAAGCCCCCAGTCCTTGGAGTGCTAGAGCTTCTGCTGTTCCTCTTACCTTGGGGACAGTGATTCACCATTTCCCACATAGAAGTTTTCTGTTGCAGGACTACAAAACAGGGGCGACTTATTAATAAAGGTCACATCAGAGGAAGCCACTTAGTCCTTGGCTTTCAGTGACCACCTGGGAGCCCCAAAACCATCTTGACAGGCTGGAATGATGGGCCAGATGTACCAGGGTGATATTTAGCACCAGGCCTCTCACATAGTTGGCATTTAGGAACTGTGTGTGGAATTGACTGGAACTTAATTAGTGGGGATGAACGCTAAGCCCTGTGCTTGGGTTCAAACTCATACAGGTTTCCAACCAGATGGTGTTAGGTTAGGACTTTCTGAGGAAGAGAAAAGCTGGATCTTAGCAGCAAACAGAGCCTTTCTTCTCTCCTTTCCTCCCCAACCCCAGCCCAAGGCACTGAAGCCAATCGATGTTCAATCCAAAACCGAGTATGAATCCATTGCCCACTATGTGTCCCCTAGGCCCTAGGAGACAATAATAGCATTTGCTCTCCAGGATTGTTGCAAGAATCAAATGAAGTAATACACCTTAAAGTGCTATATGAGTGTTAGTCGTTATTATTGCTATATCCCACTCAACTTGGAGGTTTCCTGGGCTGAATAAGAGGAAGCTAGTGTTCTATTGGAACTGGCTTAGATCTCCTTATTCCCCTTCTCTCAAGGCAAGGTTACCCAGAAATCCCCGAGTTAGCAGTCCTCAAAGGAAAGCCTCCATTGTCATAGCTCCCCCTCCTGGTAGAGAGCCTGACCTTGACCCAGCTATGGTACCTTGCTACTGCTTCACTTCTCCAGCCTGTCTTTGGTTCACCAACCATGCATCTGTTTATTCTTCATAACCACTAGCCTTGATTTCTTCCTACTGTGTGGACAGATTAAATTCAGAGCCTTTCAGAGTAAGAAAAGCAAAAAGGGGTTTGTTGTGATTTCCCGAGAATGGGCAACTCCCATCTGACAAAGTGTTTGTCAGTAAAGTGCAAAGTGCAAGCATAGGATTATATAGACCCTAACCAGAAGCCCCCCATCCCTCCCTCTGACCTTTTCTCTCATTGGCTGGAGAGTCCTGATTTACTCAGAAACGAAATATGGACCCCCGAACAACTCACTTTCCCATTTCAAATGCTAATGAAAAGGGGGAAAGAGACAGGGGAAAATGTTTGTCTAAGATAATCAAACACTTGATTATATAGCTTTTATTATTACATTATTATATAGCTTTTAGTTATAATTCAACTTGTTATTGCAAAGTCTCAAGTCACAATTAGGACATAGGTTGAAGCCACATCCTTATGAGAGGTCTTCACTCAGTTTACCACATACACTGACTTTCCCTGTTTCTCAGTTCTATTTGTTATCATCTGACCCCTGACCAGGTCTTGTTCTGCCCTCATCTAGGAGTTAGTGTCAGAGGATCATACTAGCTAAGGGGACTGTGAACAAGTCACTCTTGGCCTCAGTTTCCCTATCTGTAAAACAAAGGGTTTGGATTAGCTGATCTTTAAGATTCATTCCAGTTCTTTTCATTCATGATCTCATCTATGCTTTTCACTTGCATGTCACTTGATCAAGTGTTGGTCTGACCTTATTTTAAAGAACCAGTCATACACCCTTGTACACCAGTGCTAATCCTCTTCTCATCTTTTCCCATATTCATTACCCAAAGCTACCCTGATCACCTTAACCCTGTCAGTCCCCACTCCTTTTCCAGGGAAAGTTTGGGCTGAAGCCTCAGTCTGCTAAGTCTTAGCTGAAGTCGGCCCATCTCAGGAAGTACCGTTGCTTACAATCCATATGTGTGGCACCCCAGAAATAAACTGGCCCCTGGATTAATTGTCTTGAAGCTTTTGTGGGAGTGGGAGTGAAGGGGGAGGAGTAGTGTTTATGATTGCAGCTTTCAAAGGGCCTCATCCCAGGGCAGGTTTGCCCATAAGATGTCCGCCATGTTATGGAGCCTAATAACAGGGAGACAGTGAGATTGTTGTGTTTATTTAATCTTTGGTTTGGAGGTATTTTTGAGCACTGAGAATATTATTTTTGTGACCTATCATTGGAAATGTGGACACACTGGTGAATAAAGTTGCTTTCTAAGGCTTTTCCTAGCAACAAACACTGCCTCATTAGGCACATTCTTCTTTCTAATGAATCCCAGCTCAGACCACTCTCTGCCAACTCCCTTCAGGTGATGGATAAAGTTTTGATTTTCTAAAGCAGCCCCAGGTGAAGCCATGCCCTCTTATTGATAGCATTTCTAGCCTAGCTCTCTCAAAGAACCATTTCCATGCAGATTTTGCATCTTTATTAATGATGGCCCCATAAAATACTCCAACATCAAATGAAGGGAGGGCCTTTATCGACTGGGTGTGTGCTGTTTTTCCTCCATTCCTTCAAATGAAGAATGAGCTTTCCATTCCCACATCCCCGACTAGCCAGGCCTTCTGTAGCTCCTAGCCACAAGTTAAGAAAAAGAAACTTTTAAAAAGGGACGGACAAAAGTGGGGGGAATCAGTCCACAGTATGGTCCGGGAAGGATTGGAGGCTCTGAAAAATGAAACTATGACTCTGTAATACCAAGTACTCTGTTACAGTGGGAAAGTTAAAAGGCAGAGGCACCTCAAGGTAAGTCTCAAGAAACCAGCATCTGAAAGTTTCTTATGACCTTGTACAATGGTGTCAAGTTCAAATAGAAGGGGGGGGGGTCATGTATCCGCACTAGAGAAGGAACTCTTTGGACAGGAAATTCACTTTCTTTTCAAATGTGATATTATTGATGTTTTACTGTATTTTTAAAATTTATTTTGTAAAGTATTTCCCCAATTACAGTTTAATCTGGTTCAGGCCATACTATTTTTTATTTTTTCATTTATTTATTTATTTATTTATTTATTTATTTATTTATTTATTTATTTATTTATTTATTTATTTATTTTTGCTGAGGCAATTGGGGTCACACAGGTAGGCTGTGTTAAGTGTCTGAGGGCAGATTTGAACTCAGGTCTTCCTAACTTCAGGGCTGGTGTTCTATCCACTGAATATATACTTTTTTGCTTTTTGCTAAGGCAGTTGGGGTTCAGTGACTTGGGTTCAGGCCATACTAGAGAATATTGTGGGTTGCACATGGTCCACCTCTGTGTGTTTGATATCTCAGTTCTAGTGGAGGCTTGTTTCAGTCTGTTATTGGGTCTTTTCTCTCATGGGGGTGAAGTTGGGGCTGATGTTATTCCTGTAAATTCATTTGCCAGTTTCTCCTCTTTTCCACATTGTGACCCCTTGATGGACCAGTTCCACTCTACATGGTCCTCTTCTTTTGAATCTCTGGCCCCTTTCTAATTTTGCCAATGGTATCCTGCCAAGCCTTAGCTTGGATGACTCCCATCATCTGCTGTCTTCACTCCTCCATATGTGCTGCTGAATGAAGGTGGAGAAATCACATAACCATTCTGATTGAGTCCACTATAACTTTGTTTCGTAAGCTTACCTGGGTCCTTACTGCTGCTATGCATTTCAAATACAACTATCTTATCGAGTCACTATCCCATTCTTCACAGTGGCTTTGCCATACCTTCTCCTCCCTCCTCAAGCCTCCCATGCCTCCCTCTCTCCTTACCCTCTTAGTGAAGGATATTTATATTTTATGTATGCCTTATATTTTACAGAAAAAAATTGATCACTCACTACACACTTCCCTTTGACTCCTCTTCCTCATTCATCTCCAATAATTCATATACTTTCTGCCATTCCTCCTCCACTCCTCTCTGTTATGAAGAAGTGCCCTTATTCCTTACCAAGAATTTCCCTTCCTCCTACAGAATTTATTCCATTCTATCCTACCTCCCCCAACAGATTGCCCTCTCTGTCATCTTAACTCTATTATTTATTTTCAACCTTTCTTATCTACTGCCCACCCTCAAAAAAATCCTCACTTTATTCTTCCATCCCCACTACTGTCCTATACCTCTTCTGCCCCTTGGGGCTAAATTCCTTGAGAAATCAGCCTGCAATCAATGCCTTTTCTGTCCTCTCACTCTCTCCTTAACTTCTTAAAATCTAGCTTCCAATTTGGTCATTCCACTGAAACTGCTGTCTCCAAAGCTACCAATGATCTTTTGATTGCCCAATCCAATGGCCTTTTTCTCAATCCTCCTTCTCCTTGATCTCTCTGTAGCCTTTGGCACTGTGGCTCATCTTTTTCATCTTGATATTCTTTTCTCTCTTGGTGTTCAGGATATCACTCTGTCCTGGTTCTCCTCCTAACTGTCAGACCACTCCTTCTCAGGATCTCCATCTAGATCATGCCCTTTAATTATAGGTTTTCCACAGTGCTGTGTTTTGGACCCTCTTCTCTTCTCCCTGTATTCTACTTGGCTTGATCATTTCATCAACTCCTATGGATTTAATTACCATCTCTGTGCTAGAGAATCTCATCTCCCTCTCCTGCCTTAAATCTTTCTGCTGACCTCTGGTCTTGCATCTCAAACTGGATGTCCAATAGACATCTTTAAGTCAACATGTCCAAAACTGAATTCATTATCTTTCTTTCTAAACTCTCATATTCTCCTAACTTATCACATGGAGAGAAAAATCATCTTCTTAGTCCCTTGAGTTCCCAGGCTAGATGCCATTTTTGCCTCCTTGTTGTCTCTTGTTTCCTGCTCTCTTTTCCCTACAGCCAAACTATTGCCAAGGCCTATCTATTTTGCCTTTTCACAATCTCCTGAATAAGTCCCCCCCCCCTTTCTCTCTCCACTGTTATGGGCCCTTACCACTTTATACTTAGACTATTGCAATAGGCTGCTGGTGGGTTGCTTACCTCAATTCTCTTTCACTCCAATCCATCCTCCATTCAGCTGCTAAAGTGACTGTCCTGAAGTGCAGGTCCAACCCATTCACTCCCACCCCATCATAAACGCCAATGGCTCCCAATCACCTCCAGGATCGAGAATAAAATCCTCTATTTGGCATTCAAAGGCCTTCATAACCCCTTTTTACCTTGCCAGCCTTCTTATACCATACTCCTTTTTTGGAATGCTCTCCTTCTTCATCCGTACCTACTGGCTTCCTAAAATTCTTCCTTCTATAGGAAGCCTTCTCCAGTCCCTCTTCATTCCAGTGCTTTCCCTGTTGTAATTTTGCTTATTTATCCTGTATACGACTTATTTAGACATAAGTCGACTTGTCTCCCTCATTAGATTGTAGGCTCCTTGGAGGCAGAGACTATTTTGCTTCTTTTTGCACCCACACCCAGAAACTTAGCATGGTCCCTGGCATGTAGTAGGCACTTAATAAATGTTTGCTGACTGATTGAATGACTTTTGCCTCCGGGTCATCATTACTTTCTACATTCAAGTCTTCCTTGAGTTTTCCAAAATGGATCTACCCAAGGCACTGGAGACTTTCCCATGGAGTTTTTTAAATATTTCATAGCTCTAAGTACTGCCCTTGGGCTGCCCATCTGTTATTCTAAGCTCTTGCTGCATGAGTGGCTTAGCTTCTCTGCCAGTCATTTGTACCCTTAGTGATGTCTTTCACAGCACCACCTTTTTTTCTTGTGAGTCATCACTGATCACATATTTCAGGTAACTTACACCCGTCATGTGGATCTCTTCATTGTGACATCCATAGTCTCGACTCTTTGGAAAGAAAAGCCTTTCCATGATTAGCAGTCATCTAGCATCAGCAGGAGAATACTGATGTTGAAAAGATGGGCTTGTGTGTCCGGGCACATCCTGAGGCTATTGAAAGCATTACACAATTTCTCCTACACACTTCAGTTCACCCTTTCTACCCCCTCAATTTTGATGCCAGCATTTTGACCGTCTGCTCTGTCTGTATGAGCTATCTGTATGAATGGATCAATTGTACATCCTAGTCCTTTCATCTACCTGTTTTTCCTGCAGAATTGCTAGATGAGATTGGATACTTTTGGGTGGTCATAGATTTCATTGAAGAGGTCTTGAAATATCTTATTCTTGTGGATACGATAGTAAGTTGTGGGCTAGATGCTCACACTAGTGGATTTATTGTGACTGAATAACCTCATGCTTGTGTTTGTTAATGGATGGATATATAAGTTTGAAAAGAGATCTCTGCTAGTGCTTGGGGAACTGATAAAGACGATGAATCAGATTGGTTAAAGGTCAACAACTCATTTGAAAATTTGAAAGACATGCTTATAGATATTTTGGACATCGTAAACCAAAGGAGAATTAACTATATAGTCAATGAGTGAATGGTAATTCAAAGAAGTGAAGCATCTTAGAGTTTGAAGGATCCTTGAAGGTCCAGAGCCAAACTTTGTTATACTATGGGTAGGGGAGCTGAAATGGTAGAATCAGTACTTGAAGTCAGTTCTTCTGACTTCCAATCCAATAGTTTTCTCAACATATCATGCTACCTTTTGATCTTGACAGTTTGGAATGGAATTTTCTATGGGAGTCAAAATGGTCACCAGTTTAGGATCAGGTGAAGTTTGGCAGAAATTCATTTTAAAAAGACTTGAAATAGGCCCTGTACTTAATAAGTATACCTGGGGACAGATGACATTGATGGACCAGATGGTTGGATTGCATCTGATAAATGGTAAAGCATTCTCAGTGATCCACAAGTGCTTGTTGACCCTAGCTCCCACTCCCACCCTCAGACTTTCTCTTTTAACACCGATGATATCCCCAGGATATTGTGTGGCTATCAATCATGGGTGACTACAATAGAAAAAATAAAAATGACAAAAAACCCAAAGGGAAGTGGACATAAGTAAGCTAGAGCATAGTGTTAGTGGTGACTTGTAGGTGAACAGAAAGAGAACTACACCAATCTTGTATCAAGTAATAGCCAGGAGTGGGGAAGATAATGCAAAAAAAGGACTTGATAGGGATTCTGGATACCCGGCTTCAAATCCAGTTTTGCAAGTTATTAACTCTATAGGGTGAATCATGCTACTGCTTAGAGCCTCAATTTTTCTTATCTGAAAAATGGGGACTATAATACTCTGTATTCTTTGCAAAGTTGTAATGAAAAAAGCATCTAGGAAAAGCTAAAGCCTTCAGAGGCTTGGAGTAGGGGTAGACTCTGTATTTTAGCTCAAGTCAATCAGAAATAATTTTTATTCATTTAGATGAACCCAATTCTAAACATTTCTGTTTAGTCTGATAGATTTATTCTATGTCTTTGAAAATCTCTTACATAAGCCATTTTGGTCTTGCCATCAAAACACTTATTAGCTATGTGACCCTGGGAAGTCATTTTGTTTTTATTCCTTTCTTCTTGGAATATTCACAGAGAAAAAGATAAAAGTGCTGTCAAGATAAATCAAGAGTTTGGAGTTTAGGGAATAAACTCAAGAATTTTTTTTGGGGGGATGTATGAATATCCTAGACTCCAGGAGCAAGAGAATCATTTCTCTAAAACCACCACACCTCTTTGCTCTAAGTATTTTCCTTTCTGCTTTTTTTTTTTTTTTTGGTAAGGCAATTGGGGTTAAGTGACTTGCCTAGGGTCACACAACTAGTAAGTGGTAAGTTTGAGACCAGACTGGCCTCCTGACTTCAGGGCCAGTGCTCTAACCACTGTGACCTCTAGTTGCCCCTCCTTTCTGCCTTCTTCAAAAAGTTGAAGTACTTCCATTAACTGAAAAGATGCCTTCCTTCTCTTAGTCTGAGCATTATTGCCCTATGCAGGCCAAAGCACAGGGAAATAAGGTACTTCTTGCAGGGGGAACAATTAATTAAGATCCTTTCTTCTTGTCCTCTCTGGTCACAACCTTCATTATGTTAAAAGTGAGAATGGTGTTCCCTTCCCCCTCCCACTTTACTCAGTTTCCTCCAAAAAGTGGTTAATAAACTTTTAGTTGGAGGAGGGTGAAGAAAGGATTTAATGTAGGAATTTGTTTCAGAATTGTTGGTTAAATAAAGAGGGATAAGGTTTCTCATTCAGATTAGGCCAGAGTATCTCATTCAGATATTTTCTTAATATTATTTTGTGATACTTGGCCTAAAAGGGAACAGGCCCCTCAGTATGCTTCCAAGGAGGCAAATTCTTATTTGCCATTTTCATTTTGCCTTTGTTTACAAGGTATCTGCAGTAGCTAGTAAATCAATGTTGTATTAACCTTTGCATATAATAAATACAAATTTCAGTAATTGTTAAAGAGCATAGTTAATTATTTTCTCCTAATTTAAGTGCTTAATGACAGGCACAAATGTGGTTTCCATGTGGCAAATGAAATTGGCAGTTGCCTGAACTGCTTAAGGATGAAGCAGTATAGCCCATTAGAAAACACTTCATTAGGTGCAGAGCTACTCAAACCTGGGATCATGTATGGCTACAGTGGAAAGAGTGCTTCATCTGGAGGCAGAACAGCTGAACTTCAGTCATGACTTGGCTTTTTACTGATCATGTGACCTGAGGCAAGGCCTGGCCCTTATTTGGATCTTCGTTTTCTCCTCTATCCAGTGAGGATGTTGGACAGGTTGACGTGTCAGAATCCTCCCAGCTCTAAACCAAGGGGTTGTGATAGACCTTCTTCCTCCAAATAAATTTTGTTTTATCTTGAGTTATTTTGACCCATGACCAGATATACAGGTAGATTTCTAAGAAGGAATTAAGAAAAAGTTCCATTCCAGGGCATTATAGATTATTATTATTTTTTTTTGTTGAGTCAATTGGGGTTAAGTGACTTGCCCAGGGTCACACAGCCTGGAAGTGTTAAGTGTCTGAGATCAGATTTGAACTCGGGTCCTCCTGACTTCAGGGCTGGTGCTCTATTCACTACACCAGCTAGTTGCCCCTACACCATAGATTATTAAAATTTTGAAATCCTTAGGAAAAAAAATACTACTACGCTATTTCCATCAATCAAAAAAATCTGATGGGCTGTCAGGTGAAAGAGGATGCAGACATAGGCATTCTGGAGGATTTAAGGGTACAAAAATGGGAAGGAGCTATGGGTAGAAGTTAGTTTCTGCTTTTGGAGGGAAGTTGAGAAGTTGGTTCCTATTGGTTTTTGCTTTCAGAGCCCATTTCTGAGCCACAAGAGGAAACTAGTTACCTTGCTTTTTTACTCACATCTTGTGTGTGATCAAAAATAGCTTCCCCCAGCTTGATCACCCACCTCATTTGCCAGGTTCCCTTTTAAATGACTTTTGCCTGTTCCCAAGCATTCAAATCCACAAATATTCCTTGAGTGCCTTGCAAATGGTAAGAGCTCGGTAAAAATTGTCAACTTGGCCTTCTTTCTCTCAAGAGGAGAGTTGTCACCACTGAGGAGGTTCAAGGGAATATGACCCAGGCAATGAAGCTGATTCTGAAAGGAGAGATGAATCCACAAATAGCCTGAGCAATGAAATCCTGGGGGAATCCATCTGTAGCCTCTGTAAGGGATTTCTCTCAATGGAACTTGACTTCTGTGTGGACATTGACATCTTGGTATGCTGAAATGAATGTTGGATCAGGAGTTGGAGAACTTGTGTTTAAATCTTGGCTTTTTAATTTCCTAGTTTTGTAACCTTGAATAAGTCACTTCTTTTTGTAAAATGACAGATAGGTTAGACAGTCTTGGTGACTTCTCTGGCCCTTTCCATTTCCAGATCTATGATCCCCTCCCCAACTTTTCATTACTATCAAGTGTGTTACCAGAGGGGGCAGTCTAATGTGTTGTTTCTTCAGCAAGAGGACATAGACTTGATCCTTTTTTGATCACTTGCTATCTGATGGGTAGGAGGAAGTGGGGAGAGACTTGTGGCAGCTCAAACTTTGGCCTACTGCAGGTGATTTTGGACACACTGAGAGTTTGTAGGTCCTCAACCTGAGCTATTCCTGAGATGCCTAAAGATTATGACACTCAATACTTAGAGAAAGTAGCATCAGGACCCCAGAGAATATGAATTGGGCTCAAACAAAGCCTCAACATTCCTTCCAGAAGTGTGCAGGATTTGGCCCTAGCACAAAAGCTCATTTTGGGAAGGAAGTAAGGCAGGAAAAATGAGTAAACAACAAGAATGACTCCCATAAGAAAGCTATTATGAAGATAGTGATACCCAAGACACAAACTTAGAAGGAAATGATTCCAAAACAGCTATAAGTAAAGCTTCAGAGGAAAACTTATCTTGGACACAAGGTCAATTGGAATTCCTGACAGAAATAAAGCAATAGTTATTTGGAAAAGAGTTTAAATGATTTTTTAAAACGAAATTGGGACATTAGAGGAAAGAATTGGAAAAGGAATGGCGCTCTGGAGGAAAGATTTGGAAAGAGAATTAATAGCTTAGTACGAGAGGTAGAAAATCATATTTAAATAATATAAATAGATAAAAATAATAAATATAAATTTAAATAATTTAAAAATAGAATGATCCAAACAGAAGTTAATGACTCTAGGAGACGATAGTAAATATTAAAGCAAGGTAGCACAGTGCCTGGTACATGGTAAGTGGTTAATAAATGTTTGACTTGAAAAATAAAAAAGGTATCTCATATGAAAAACAACTAAGAAAACAGATCAAGGAACTATAATTTAATAATCATTGGAGTATCTGAATGCTATGAGCAATAAGAACCAGGACATTATATTTCAAAAAGTCAAATAATATTGCCTATTAAAACCAAAGGATAAAGTAAAGAGGATCTACTAGTGATATCCTGAAAGGAACCCCAAAATGAAACCCCCCAGGAACATTATAGCCAAAAGTAGTT
Source organism: Myrmecobius fasciatus (assembly GCA_023553655.1). NCBI lineage: Eukaryota > Metazoa > Chordata > Mammalia > Dasyuromorphia > Myrmecobiidae > Myrmecobius > Myrmecobius fasciatus. Next base: position 60,246 of record JAJPUD010007707.1, read on the forward strand.
TCTAGGTCAAAGAGAAAAAAACTGACAGAAGTCAAAACAAAAGAGCTCAAGTATAGAGAAACCATAGTTAAAATCACTTAAGTTTTAGCAGCTATTCCAATAAAGGAATGGAGAATGTGGAATAGTATTCCAAAAGGCAAAAGATATGTGCTTACAACAAAGAATAATGTTTCTAGTAAAAATAAATATAAAAACATGAGGAGAAAATGGACCTTTAATGAAACCAGGAGTTTCCAAGCATTACTGGTGAAAGACCTAGAACAGCACAGAAACTTTGAAAAATGTAGAAATATATTTAACTCAATAGGGAAATAAGAGGAAACAGAGCGGGGAGGAAAGAATAAGAGAGAAGAATTAGTCATAAACAAAACAAACATTAAGCTTTTGAAAAACAGATTCAGAAAAAGCACAAAATAGTAAGTATGGCATAAAAATCGAAGGAATTAACCAATAAAGAAGTGTTTACATTCTAGGGGGGGGGGGATGATTCAAGTGTTTTCTCATAATCCTGATTCTATCAGAGTTCAAAGATGAAGTCAAATAAGATAGAGCTCCTTGGAGTGGTTTTGCTATATTTTGATCACCTTAAAAGAAAAAGGAAAAGGAGAAAAAGAAATACACTGGGGAGAAAAAGGGAGGAGAACATATCTCCCATAATCAGGATGTACAAGTAGAAGACTATACAAACAAGGAAGGAGTAGGAGGAAGACACCTGAATTTTACTTTCATCTAAATTGGTTAAAGGAGGGTAAAACACACACACACACACACACACAGTGATGATAGAAATATGTTTACCTCAACAAGGAAAGAAGAGGGAACAAGTAGAGAGAGGAGAGGGAAGAGTAAGAGAGAAGGATTAGTCATGAGCAAAACAAACCCTAAACTAAAGGGTTGGATTGTGAAGAGGGTTTCAAAATATAAGAAAGAAAAGGGAAGAATCTGTGATTGGGCTGTGGAAGAGGGAAAAAGAAGGGCAAAGGGAGCAGAAGCAGAATGTCAATTATAGAGTATAGGCACTGAGCATACTCTTCTCTCTTTTTTTTCTGTAAAGAGGATTGTGGAAGACAAAGATGACAATCCAGATGAAGGAAAATATACAGTGTTCAGAGTGAATGGGATGGACTCACAAAATAGAAGAAGGTAACAGAGCGGATTAGAAAGTAGAATCCAACAATGTATTACTTATAAGAATCACACTTGAAACAAGTATTCACATAAAAACAAAATAAAAACTGGGTATAAAATTTATCATGGTTCTGCTTAACTCAAAAAAGGAGTAGGGATAGTGATTTCAGAAAAAGTGACAGCAAAAATAGAATTGAGTGAACTACATTATGCTGAAAGGTACTTAGACAATAAATTACTATCAATACTTGGTATCTATGTAACTAATAACAATCAATTAATATCCATTCTTAGCTTATATGCAACTAATGATGTATCTATTTATAGAAAAAGCTAAATTGGATATAGAGACAGAAAAATTATGATAGTATGTATCCTTTTAATGTATCCTTTTAAGACATAGCCAAATATAACAAAAAATATACAAAAAGGACCTGCATAGAATTTTAGAAAATGTATATACAAATAAGGCACTGCCAATTAATGAATGGGAATAGAAAGGTGCATAACAGCTTTTGAAATTGACCATAGATTAGAGCCTGAAAATCTCACAAATAAATGGAGAAAAAGCAAAAATATTAAATACATTTTGCTGATTATAATGCAGCAAAATTATTTTCTATAAAGAATTGCTAAAGGATAAAAAGGATAAAAATTGGGGAGGGGGAAATTAAATAAAAATCTTTTTTTTTTTGCTGAGGCAATTGGGGTTAAGTGACTTGCACAGGGCTACACAGCTAGGAAGTATTAAGTGTCTGAGATCATATTTGAACTCAGGTCCTTCTGACTTCAGGGCTGGTGCTCTATCCATTGCATCACCTAGCTACCCCTCAAATAACAATCTTAAAAAATTGGTGGTCAAAGAACAAATTACAGAAACAGCAGACAACTTAACTTCATGAAATATGATGACAACAATGAGATAACATACCAAAGTTTTTGGGATGCAGCCAAAGTGATTCTTAGGGGACATTTTATATCTCAAAACACTCTACAAATGAGAGAAAGAACAGATACAAAAACTTGGGCTTCTCAGCTTTCAAACTACAAAAGCAATAACTTTTTAAATGAGCACCAAAATAGAAATTCTGAAAATCAAAGAAGAGATTAACAAAATTTAAAGTAAAAATGAATTAATAAAACTAGATGTTTTTAATAATCAACAAAATAATTAAAGCACTAGCCAATTTGATTTTAAAAGTAAAAAAGTAAACCAAATTATCATGATCAAAAATGAAAAAGATTCACAATAAAGTTATTAAAATAATTTTTCCCAATTATGTGCCTAAACCTAACAGTTTAAATGAAATTTAAGATGATATATGAATATTTACAAAAACATAAAATACCCTGATTAGCCAGATAAGAAATAGAGAAGTTGAATGCCTAATCTAAGAAAAAGAAATGAATAAGCCAAAAATGATCTCACAAAAGGAAAAAATAAACCTAGGACCAGATGGATTTACGAGTAAATTCTAGCATACATTCAAAGAACAATTCTAATATTGCATAGATTTTTGGGAAATAGTAAAAGAAAAGATTCTACCAAATTTCTTCTGTGATATAATTTTGCTCTTGATTGCTTAAAAAAAAGGGAGAATCGGAACAGAAAAAAAATTGTTGACCAATATTCTTAATGGATATTAGTGTATGTACTGGAAGGTTTATGCCATAAATATTGGGTTAGATTGATATTAGGAAAACTATCAACATAGTAAGTAGACCATATGACTAACAAGAACAACAAAAATCATTTTTACATCAATAGAAAAAGAAAACATTTTTACCAAGATGTAATACACATTTCCATTTTAAAAAAGCTAGAAAACATAGAAATAAATGGGCCTTCTCTTAATATGATAAATAGTATCTATATAAAACCAAGATGTGATACAATAAAACAAATGTATATATATATATATATATATCATTACCACTATTATTTGATACAGTGCTAAAAATGCTATCTATAGTAATAAAACAAGAAAAATGAATTGGGCACATGAACAGGTAGTCTTCAAAGGGAGAAATCTAAGGTGTCAACAGCCATATATATTAAAAATGTCCCAAATCAGTAATAATTAGACAAATGCAAATTAAAGTAACCTCGAGGTTCTACCTCCACACATCAGATTGACAAAGTCAACAAAAAAGGAAAATGATGCATTTTGGAGGGATTGTGGGAAAACACACATTAATGAGCTATTGGTGGAGCTGTGAATTGATTCAGCCATTCTGAAAGTCAATTGAGAAGTATACCTTATGTGTTACTAAACTGTGCATATACTTTGATTCAGTGATATCACCTAGTAGATCTAGTCTCCAAAGATACCAAAGGAAAAGAATCTAGGTGGTCAAAAACATTAATAGCTATTCTTTCTATAATGGCAAACTACCTTTTTTAAAGTGGAAACTAAGAGGGTGTTCATAATGGCTGGATAAAATATAGTATATGAATGTAATACTATTGTGCCATAAGAAATGACACAAGGATATCAGATTGCTTGCTGTCTTTGGGAGTGTTGAAGTAAAGGAGGAAAAGAGAAAATTGGAACAAAAATCTTGTAAAACTGAGTGATGAAAACTATTTTTACATTTGGAAAAATAAAATATGTTGCCAAAAAAAGAAATGACAAGGGGCAGTTTGAGAGAAACCTAGAAAGACTTGTAGGAGCAACTGATACAGAGTGAACTAAGCAGAAGTGGGAGAACAATTTATACAATAACAGTAACATTGTTGAGATGACTTTGAAATGTGCAACTGAATTTTAAGTATATCTGTTATTAAAGTAATTGTGACTAGTTTATCATTCTCATCAACTGATTAGCTATAATTTTTAAAATTAACATTCATGTTTCAACAAGAAAAACATAAAATTCTACCATTTTCTATCAAATTTTTGGATAAGGGAACATTTTTATTAAAGCTTTTTATTTTCAAAACTTGTGTATAGATAATTTTCAACATTCCCCCTTACAAAACCTTGTGTTCCAAATTTTTTCCCTCTCTTCCTCCCACCCCCTCCTCTAGAGGCAAGTAATCCAATATATGTTAAACGTGAACAATTCTTTTATACACATTTCTACAATTATCATGCTACACACATACATAAAAATTGGATCCAAAAGGAAAAAATGAGAGAAAATAAAATGCAAGCAAGCAACAAAAAGAGTGAAAATGCTACATTGTGATCCATACAGTTCCCACAATCCTCTCTTTGGGGGCACATGGCTCTCTTCATCACAAGACCATTGGAACTGGCCTCAGTCATCTCACTCTTGAAAGGAGCCATGTCCATCAGAATTGATCTCATATAGTTTTGTTGTTGCCATGTACGAATGATCTCCTGGCTCTGCTTAAGTGAGCATTTTTACTTTATTCTGGTTTTAAAACAAATTACAGAAATAAATGATATGAAAGAAAACAAAGAACAACTTGGAAAGACTTAAGAATCTTGATCAATGTGATGATTAGCCAGGATTTTAAAGGACGGATGAAACCTGCTGCTCACCTCTCAACAGAGAAATGATAGATTCAGGGTATAAAATGAAAGATGTATTTTCTTCTATACATGGCCGGTGTGGGAATTAGCATTGCTTGCATATTTGTTACAGGGGTTCTATTTTTCTTTTCCTTTGAGGAAGGAGGTAGGAGGGAGAGAAAACAGATTGTTTTTTGTTAATTGAAAACAATAAAATTAAAGATCACTCACTGAGTCACTTAACCTCTCTGAGACTGGGTGAGCTCATCCATCTATGATATTATGACTTAGTCTTTGTTTTTGGTCATGCCATCCTGAATGTTCCTGGTATATGTGATATGATCTCAGAAGTTAATCGTAGTTGTCAAAAGTCAATACTTGGATGGGAACCATTTGGGAATATTAGGTACCATAGGCTTTTAAGGAGACCAGTGTAGTAGAATGGATGGAGCACTGGATCAGGACAAGAAGACCTGGGTCCAAATCTAGACTCAGATAGTTAGGAGTTGTGTGACTCTACACGAGTCCTTCAGTCTCTTTCCTTTATCTGTTAAATGAAAAAAGATGGACTTTAAGGTCCCTTCCAGTTCTAAATTCATGGCCTATGAGCCTTCTAGTCATTCAGGCTACCTTGGTACCATTGTCGACTCACACTCACCTCACATAGCCAATCCATTTCCAAATCTTGTCACTTCTATGTTCACGACATCATTTGTATTCATCCTTTGTCTCTGTGTACAAAGCATCACCCTGATGCAGGCCCTTATCTATCACTTGGACTATTGCACTATGCTTCCAAGTGGCGTCTCTGCCTCCCCAAGTCCCTCCCTGCTTCAATCTGTCCTTTGATCAGCTATCAAAATGATGCCTAAAGCTTAGTTAGGTCAGACCATGTCACCTCAGATTCAGTAAAATCCAATGGCTTCCTATTATCTCCAGGATCAAATATAAATGCCTCCATGTGACATCTGAAGCTGTTAATAACATGGTCCCTTCCTGAATTCTCAGTCTCACACTCTACTGTCTTCCATGTACTCTGTGGTCCAGCTATACTGGCCTTCTCTTTGTCCCTCACCCAGAACCCTTCATCTCCTATCTTTATGCTTCTGTTCAGGCCCCGTGCCTGGAATGCCCTCTCTCCCACCTCTTGGCACATAGAATCTTTGGCTTCCTTACAGACCATAGTTCAAGTAGTCCCTCCCCTTTCCTGGTCCCCCCAGTTGCTAATGCTGTCACCTCTAAAGTTACCTTTCCTCTATTCTATTTGCCTTCTTTATTCTGATGAATTTAAGTTGTTTCTCCCCTTAGAATATAAGTCCACTGAGAGCAGACCCTGCATTTGCCTTTTTGTTCCACTGCATTTAGCACAGTGCTTGACACATAGTAAGCACTTAAATTCTTTCTAACTGACTTCTGTTAACTGTCAGCTTTAAAGTTGTCTCTCCCATGCCTTGTCTTCCTGGTTCCTTGCCCATGGAAGCCGATTCTTCTACCTCTACTGCAGTGTCTTCCACTAGATGGGGAATGGAAAATTATCTAAAATAGACAGTGGGGGCCACTTTGCCCTCCACAGCTTCAGCTTGTTGGATCACCCAGGAGCCAGGAAGAATGAGAGAGCTCAAGGTGGGAGGAATATCTCACAGGGTGAAGGGTTTCTTTGGCTGCATGGAGAGAAGCCAAGCTGATGCATATTCATTACGAGGGTTTTATCTTTCTTTGGTTTTCAGTGAGAAAGATGGGAGGGAGAGAAATAGAATTTTGTTAGTTGAAAAAGAAGTAATTTCAAAGGAGAGGCTGAGATTTCAGGAATAGGGAGGTGATAATGGACCTTCTGTCCTCTCTCCTGGTCAGACCACATCTGGAGCACCAGCTGTGCTCTGTCCTTGGTGCCTGGATGCTGAAAGACTGGAGAAGGTCCAACATGGTGGGGGGGGACCAGGATGGTGAATGATTTCCACATATGAGGATGAATTAGAGCAGGGCTTTTAAAAACTTTTTCCATTTGCAACCTTTTTTTTTGCCCAAGAAATTTTTATTTGACCCTGGGTATATAAAAGACACATAAATCCAACATTTGCTGATAATAAATCATAATTTTGTGACTCCCACATTCCGGTTACAAGATCCCATATGGGACTGTAAGCCACAGTTAAGAAGCTTTCAAGTAGCTGATGTACAAATTCCTCACTTGGAGAATGAAGACTTAGGATGTAATAGCCACCTTCACTAACTCGAAGGGCGTCCAGTGGAAGAGAAATTAGTCTTGTCTTGTATAGGGGCTGTAATGGAGCAGTGGGCCGGTGGCTTAGGCACAAAGAAGCAGATTTAAGCTCAACATAAGGAAAGGCTTCCTCATGATTGGAGCTCTTTGAAAGTGGAGTGGTCTTTTATAGGAAATAAAAGCTCTCCCCTCACTGGACCCTGAGCATGCTTGTGTCTCCTGCCAGCTTCAAGGCAGAGTTTGCTGGCCAGAAGGGTTTGTGTTTTGCGGTCCCTCTTCAGCAGTCACTGTAGCTCAGTAACAACTGCTTCCAAGGATTCTGCCTTCTTAGCATGGCCGGTGGATTTCATTCAATACAGGCAATGTTAGAAGTCAACAAGGAGCTCCAGCTCTCAGCCTCCTCTGGAGGCTGCCAAAACCACATTTGCCAGGGACCTCTCTGCACCTTTGAGGTCTAGAGCTTCTTGCTCTGGCCCCTCTATCTCCCCTTTCCCAGAAGCGTCTGGTTATTGCCAGCAGGAGGGAGAAGAGGAGCCATTGCTCTTAAAGCACTCACTACTATTTCCCTTCCTACCCCCATCCCATCTTCTAACTGTCCTTTCAAAACAGAACCGTGGAGGTAAGCTTACCTATGTCCACAATTCAGATAAACTGTACTATATAAAACCTGACCTTATATCTAACCGATCACTATCACTGGCACTGGCAACAAGGCTACAAACCCAAGCCTTATGAATTGTCTCCATCATCCGTCTGCTTTGGAAATGCTTCACCGTTCAATCTTTGGATTGCTGCTGAATGATTTCGGGTCTCTCTTGTTGGAACCTGGGTGATGCTAAATGTTATGTCCCCTAGCAGCAGCCACTAAAACCCGAAGCTTCACACTAGCTAGATGGCACTGCAGTAGATATGATGAGGTCCTGGGTCATTAGGTAGGGTTGGCACAGAAAGCCTCAAGTACCAATAAGATTACTCCCTGAGGCAAGCAGGGAAGGGCACTGATCAACTCAGCCTTTACAGGCCCACCCTCTGTGGAAGTCTTACTGCATCCAATCAGAAAGCCAAGTTATATCACACACCCAAAGTGAAATTTCCCCTCTAAATATGTCTATGGCCAGTGCCATCTTTGCCGAACCCTCTTGGGGTTATTCTGTTATGGATTCCTGCCTCGTGGTGTTTTTCCTCCCATCCCCTCCCCTGTGCCTCCTGGTGTCTTCCTCTCATCCCCACCATGTTTCATGGAATCTTTCTCCTTTTTTTTTTTTTTTTAGCTAACTGACCCTTTTAGGGGCTAAATCCCTTTTAAGATTTAGCCAGCCAGTCAAGGGCATACTCCTCCTATCTCATGGGGCATTTCCTTTCTCCTGGTTAATTGTGGGTTCCACTTGTCTTTTCTGTTGGTAATTTTCAAAACCCCTTTCCTTACTAACTATTTGCTCTCCCACTCTATTTCATATTTACCATTCCTGGTGTCTTTTGTATCTCTTTATTTTGTCTGTAACCTCTTCTCATAAATAAATCTACCTTTTGCCAAAGGGAATGGCCATTGTGAGTTTGTCACACGACTGAACCCCAACATTTGGTGCCAAATGCTCTCTTCAATCTCATCATTTGGTACTGAACCTCAAACCCATCAGAGAGTACTGGGCCTGGGGTCAGGAAGACTTGAATTAAAATATGGCCTCAGACGATAGCTTTGTGATCCTGGACCAGTCACTTTACCTCAGTTTCCTCATCTATCAGAATGGTTAAAATGATAGCACCTGCCTCTTAGGGCTGTTGTGAGGATCAAATTAGATAACAATTGTAAAGTGTATAACATGGTGCCTGGCACAGGGTGAGTGCTGTATAAATGTTAGGAATAAGAACAACAACAATAATAGCCTAAGAGAATATACTACAGAAAAGAGGTTTCTAACTTGGAAGATGATGCTTATAAGCCGAGCTCAGCCCCACTTAGCCATATGAACCTGAACAAGTCATTTCCCATCTCGGGTAAAATCATGCCAGGAAAGCATTTGGTTAACTCCCAAATGTGATGAAAGTGTCAGATATTCTCACCAAAACTACCTAGTTATCTTGTGGTCTCCGTCTGGTTAGTCAATAAGCCTCAATGCTGACCTATGGCCATTTGAGGCTGCCTTCTTTTCCCTCCTCTCCAAGCAGGTACTTGCCAGTATAGATAATAAACATAGTAAGCTGCCATCAGAATCAATTCCAGGTCCCACCAACTGCCTAAGAAAACCCTGTAGAAGTCATCTGAGCAGTTGGCCGGTGATATGTAGCTCTGTGAGTGCAAATGCGCGTTTGTGTGGATGCGGTTGTGGATGGTGGTAGTAAGTAGAAAGGAGCATCTGAGGGCTGCTGTGTGTACAAGAGACTTCACAGGGCACTGAGTAATGTTCTCTAGCAGGAGTCCCCATGGCTGGATCACTGCTTCTATTTATACCTCGTCAAAGAGCAAGCGATAGTTTCTTTTGAATCTGTTTCTTCATCCACCAAAATGAGGAGAATGAAAATGGAGCAGGAGCCCTGAGAGAAGTGCACTAAGCTTGACTTGGGCCTTTTGTGGCTTTGCCATTTCCCACCTGGCTGCGTTCTCTTGGATGTCTGGACTTTCTCCCATCCTTCTGCTGTCCTCTGCCTCCCCTCCCAGATTCCTTCACTATTTCCCATTAGATTATAAACTCCTTGAGGGAAGGCACCAGCTTTCTTTTTCTATGAGTATATTTGTAGCATGATGTCTGCATACAGTAGGCATTTACTAAATGTTTAAATGTTTATTGATTCTCTGATTCGTGCTCATTTCCTTCTTCAGACGTTTCTTGGTTGTGCATCCTGGGGCACGCCACTTAATCTTCTTAGCCTGGTTTCCTTATCTGTAAAATGGGGATCTTGATAGCCCCTACCTCCCAAGGTTGTTGAAAGGATCACGGTCCTTTGCAAACCTATTATAAATTATATAATAAATATATTATAAATTGGGAGTTATAAATTATATTATAAATTCAGTTAGTCTAAATTATATTCTAAATATATTCTAAATTAAGAGTTATTATAAATATATTATAAATTGTAATCATTATAAATGCTAGCTATTATTTTTTCCCGGAGCCTTTCTTGGTTGAGAACTGATGGGAGTTATTTGTATACATTGATTACTAGGGTTCGGCCACTAGCCTGTGGGCTACAGAACCAGTCCCAGGTGCCCTGGTTCTTCCGAGCCCACAATCATTCAAACCTGAGTTTGGATTTGGGCTTTCTAGCTTAGCTAGAAGGGTGAGATGAAGGGAGATCATGCGGGCTGATCTTTTTTGTTGAAGGGCTTGGGGATCATAGCCAGAAAAAAGGGGGGCCTGGGTGTTTATGGGTGGGGCACTTCTCTTTCGGTACAAGAAGTAGTATTATTATACAGAAGTGGGATTAGCCTGGGGCGGGGGGCGGCGCGATTGCTAATTTAGCTTGGTGGGAAACACCTGGGAGCCCCTAGGTCTCTCCCTAAGTGCAACGGGCGGTCTCTGGAATGGAAACACCTGCTGGCAGCTAAAGCTATCCCAAAATGCACTAGGTTGCCTCTGGAACCCGAGGGGTTTCCTCCCCTGGAGCTTTGCAAACAAAGTCTGGATGTGAAATCCCTTTTTCTTTTTTCTTTTTTGACAGCCTTTCACGTTTTAGTGTCTGAATCAAGGAGAGGGCTACTCAGTCCAAAGGAGGAAGGAGACAATCTATTCCTGGTCACCGCCCCCTTGGTCTCTTTTTTAACGTGTAGAGACACACTCGCGGCCGCTTTTGTGTGCTTCCTTGGTCGCCCAGGAGCTTCTCCCGAGAAGCTCTCGTGTGTCCACTTTCCAGTGCCGGCGGTGGTGCACATGGTGGCCGAATCTCCATTCACCAAACTGGACGAGCAGTTCTAAGGTACGTGGTGGCAAGGATTTGGGGTCGGGTGTGGGTTTGTTGAGACCACCTGGGAGGTCCCTTCCAATACCAGTTCTTCTGAACTGGGAGCTCCCCCCTGCTGCCAAGGCCCCAGTCTTCCTCAGTTCTGTGTCCCATTCTGTGGAGAAACGCATTGCCTGGCTATCACTTAAAACTGGCTAGAGGAAGGCATACAGAAGGAGCAGCCAAAGGGATGGAGCTAAATCCCAAACTGCTGAGCTGAAGATTTGTCTCGAGCCCGTTGAAAATCACTCCTCCGGGTCCCTCCCCACCCTCTAGAGACCCATGACTCGGGTATACTTGCGCATGCCTGGGACCATAAACTCCTAGACCTGGAGCTGGAAGGGACTTCTGAGATCATCTAGGCCATCCCACCCTTCCCGAGAATTGGAGAGTCCGGAACCCAGCCGAGGTTCCTAGGACATGCTGGCATTACCCCTTCTTCAGCACAAGTCTTTGGATTTGACTTTTTCCTTGCCCCCCTGGCTTCCACTCAGGTACCCTGTCCCCATTTATAACTCCCCTGGATGATGCCGTCTTCCTCCATTTGAATGTACGCTTCCTGAAGGCAGGGAGTTTCGTTTGTTTGTGTTTTATCCCTGGCACTTAGCACCCTGAGCTTAATATAAAATGAATACTTAATGAATGCTTTATCACTCCTTTCAAAGGGGGGGGGAAAGACCTGAGGTTGGGAGAGGTCCAAACGGGATCAGAGCCTTGGGCTCAGTGACTCTGAAGCCTGCCTTCCTTCCATTGCTCCTGGAGATTCTCCGAAACTGGCCCTTGGATGGCAAATCTGGGCAAAGAGGGCACTGCTTGGATACCCTTTCTGCTCCCTTCAGTGGGTGTCCAAAAGAGACCACCAGGTTTTTCGTGCAACAAGGCGTCGAGGGACACTTCAGGCCTGTCAGTAGCCTTGAGTATGGTGGCTCACATTGATAATGGCCTTCAAAATCACCTATATTGGAAGGCCTTGAATGGCAGGGCCCATTTCATTTTTGCTTTTGAGACCCCAGCATTTGGTGCAGTGCATATAGTGCGCATTTCATGATCCCTTGTCGAACCTAATTAGTGTTTTGGGCAAATGACTTCTTAAACTGGGCCCAAAGCCTGTTTCTTTTTTGGTTTCAAACTCCCTTATAGAGCACACTTCATGGAACATATATGGATAGGACCAGTTTTGGAGGCGCTCAAAACAGCAAGTTGTTTTTATCAAGTCACTTGACAGTAGGCAACCTAAGAAACTGTTGCCGCATCTTTTCTTCCATTTCCCTAATATATAAAACTGTCGTCTGTGACATGCAGAATTCCCATTGGTACTAGAGTCTTGGAACCCACACAATAGGGAGCAATGGTTTCTGACACACTGATCAATGCCCCCCCCCAAGAGGTTGTTGGAGAGCAGGCAGCTGAGGGTGTTGATGGGAGAGAAAAGGGGATAGGGAGAAGATGAAAGAAGGGTAACCAGGATAGTCTTCTACACATTGATAGGCCAAATGAGGGTCATAGACTAGACTGTCTCCACCTTGGAAATTTCATCGTTGCATGATAATCTCTTCTCAACACACATGAAAAAGATTAGCCAAAGTTGTTCCCTCAAATGTCCTCAACTTTCCTTTTCCTTTGGCTCTTTCCCAAGCCTGGAATGTCTGCTTTCCTTCTTTACCCATTGAGAGTGCAGTCTACCCTTTCGGTCAGGGCTTCTTAAACTTTTTCTACTCGTTACCCCTTTTTGCCTGAGAAATTTTTACTTGACTGAATATATGGGTACATAAAATAGGCATACAAATCAAACATTTACTGATAAGAGATCATAATTTCACAACCCACACATTCAATTACAAGCCCCATATGGGGCAAGAGAACCACAGTTTTGAGAAGCTGGGCTTTGGAAAAGGCCCTGAGTACTAGTGGAGAGGGCATTGAACTATAAGCCAGGAAGTCCTAGGTTAGAATTCCACCTCGGCTACTAGCTCGGTGACTCTGGACAAATTTCAACATGTTTCTTCATCTGTATAATGAGGAAGATCATAGGACCAAGCTCAAAGGGATGTCGTGAAGACCAAATGAGATTTTATAGATGTTTTATATACGTACATGTATAGAACACTTTGCAAACCTTAAAATGCTGTGACAATGCTTGCTATTATTATCTCATCCCCCTACAATACTATGAGCTCCATGACAGTGTCTCCCCCAGGCCTCCCTAGCCCAGAGGTTTTTTTTTTAGTTTTTTTCCACATAGTAGGTTTGAAATAAAGATTTATTGTGATTTAGGAGTGATTCACTATATGACTTCAGGCAAGTCCTTTTTCCTGTTGAAGCCTCAATTTCCTCATGTATTTAAAAAAGTGGTAGGGCTAGAGAATCTAATCTTTGGTACATTTCCCCTCAGCATATTCCATTTCAACATAAGCTGAGGTGTGTGTTCATCTATGTATACATGCATGTATACACATTCATATACAATTAAATATAATCCCAAACCCTGGTTGAACACAGTTTCAATCCAGGTCACTGCTCTCCGCTGAGAATCACAAACATCCACTTGACCACAGGGATTCAGACACACAGCCATAGGTACAAATTCCAAAGAGCTATGAGAGGTGAGGTGAGGGGGTATAGCTGGATGGGGCAGGGAGGGTGAATGGTCAGCAAAGCACTGATCCAGTGAAAATTGGAAGCACAATCATCCCTTTGTGGGAATCTGGCGTCCATATGATGAAAGTGAACACTGCCCCCATAAACCTCCCTACCAATTTAGATCCACTGCCCGAAGATGGCTGTAAATCTTATACCTGGGGCAAGGGATGATGCAAGAAGCCTAAACATGCCAACTAAGGTCTCTAGGTTGTCTGTGTTTATATCAACCCCAGCCCAGATGCCACTCTCTACCATCCTTCTTATAGATAAGGGAGGTTCTTTTTCTGGAAGGCTTGTAAAAATACCTACCTGCAAAGGGTAGAATTAGGAGGAGGTTTGAAAGGGGGGATTAAATGACAATTCAAGGTCATTTCTCACTGTATAAGTCAAAAATACACCCAGACCAATCATCTTTTTTGAAAGTGCCCCCTGGAGGAGTATAGTTCTTACCATTTGTTTATGGCAATGTGGCCTTTGTTGTTAGAAGGAAAATGTTAATAACAGCGCTTCAGGGTTTGCAAAAGACTTGATATTTATCATCTTCCATTCTGTGAAGGAGGCAAAGTGACTATTTGGAGCCCATTTTTGAAAGGGGGGAAACTGGGGCTTAGAAAGTAAAGGAGAAAGGCTCTGAACTCAAGCCTTCCTGTCTCTAAGTCCAGTCCTCTTTCCAAATGGGTGTTTAGACTAGAGTTGAGCTTCTTTTAGCTCTACAATCTTTGCCTAGAAAACCCCAAATGGGGTCATGAAGAGTCTGTCAGAGTTCTAGGGTTAATTTGGAAAGATAAGGATGGAAACCTCACCCACCCCTTCATTCCGTCAAAGAGAGTGCTGGAGCCCAGATGGGGCAAAGAATTTGCCCAAGATCACACAGTGAGTGAATGATTAAGCTGAGAATGGAGGCCAGGCCTCCCAAGATGCCTCCAGAGCCCTTTCCCTTCTGGCCTGCTGCTTCCCTCCTCCACCCCAGCATTCTAGTTCAACAGGTAGGAGTTTTTGTTTTTCCTTCAAAATTCCTCTATGGCCCCTTGGGCCCACTGGGGCCAAGGTGCTTCCTTGTTCCCTTTGGGGTGCCCTAAAGGCCCTGTCTGGCCCAGCTCCTGCCTTGTTGGGCCATTCTGGCCTACATCCTGGCCGACAATTATAGGCAGCCCAATGCTACAGGCTGTAGCATTTCTCACTTAGGTATGTGGGGGAGTTGTGTGAAGGGGGTGGGGTTTGAAGCCCTGGGAGGGATGTTGTTTGCCTCACTTTGGTAGGTGTGGATCAAGTGCCGTGGATGAAGTGCCCCCGATGTGCATTTTCTGGCTCATTGCTCCCCTCTGAGATAGTTTGTAAAGGCACAGAGTTGGTAAGCTCTTTTTTGGAGCTGGGAAGGAGAAAGGGAGGAGGCTCTCGCTTCTCATCACCCATCTTAGAACAGCTAAAGAAGGAGTACCATCTCTGTCCCTACAATAACATACATACCCCATACCCCTCCTTCCTTCTCTATCTCCGTCTTCCCCTCTTTCTTCTCCTTCCCTCTCTTAATCCCAATCCTCCCCTCTCTCCCCCTTCCTTCCCTCTCTCCCCCTCCTTCCCTCTCTTTCTCCCCCTCCTTCCCTCTCTCTCTCTTCCCCTCCTTCCTTCTCTCTCTCTTCCTTCCCTCTCTCTCTCCCTTCCCTCTCTC
>JAJPUD010007707.1:75724-102485 GCA_023553655.1 Myrmecobius fasciatus
TAAAGGGAAATACTTAGTCATCGCTGATATTGCTGTAATGCTTTAAGGATTTCAAAGTGCTTTCCAGACATTATCTCATTTGAGACCAGTGACAGCCCTATGAGGGAAATACTATAGGTAATATTGTCTCCATTTTACACATGGGGAAACCGACTCTCAGAGAGGCAAAGTACCTCTTGTCCATGGCTACACAGATAGTAAGTAGTAGTATGTAGGCTACAAACCCAAGTCCTCTTGATTTCAGGCCCAGCATTCTTTTTACCTTACAGTGTTGCCCTGAGGAGAGAGGACTGATAGCTTCAGCTAATGGTAAACTTTATAAGGGCAGGGACTTCGGATTCTACTGAAAACACTCTCTTAGGTTCAAATTTAATATAGAAAAATACCATGCTAAAATCCAGTATAGGTTTCCAGCATTCTAGTCAGCCATTCAATCCAGCAGCCACATACTGTGACAGGTATCTGAGCTCTGACCAAGGTGCTGAATTTGGGAGTACCTTCTAATCCTTCTGGGAAGAAAAGACTGGGAGGCTTTTGTCTGTTGAATGGCATGAAGGGCTCAGAAGCTTTGTGGGAGAGCCTGACTTGGCAATTCTCAAGTCTGTGGTAAACCTGTATAATGTGCAGTACTTCTCCGACCCGTCCATGTTCCTAGATTCACTAATGTAAGCAGGGAGAAAATGGTGCCGGATTACTGTAAATTAGAGACAAAATGAATGCCCACTCAGGAATCTTAAATAGAGTGGTTAGTAGTGCATATTTCTGGAGAGAAATGATATTAAATGAAGGAGAATACTGATAAATAAAGGGGAAAATATATTCTACAATTGATCACTATCATTTTAAAGGTACTGATGTCTTCACATTGTTCATCTCATACAGGCCAGAGAAGAAAAAGCTCTTGAGGACATATTTTTCCAACATTTATGTTTATTTCTGGGACTCAGTGTGAGGTAACCAAAAAAATGTGCTGGACTTATAGTCATAGGACCTGGATTCAAATCCTGCTTCTGACACATGCTAGGTGTGTGACCCCAGGCATGTAATTTTACTTTTCTGAACCTAAAATAACTTTAAAAATATCTACCAAGTTAAAGACAGGCTAAAATCTAACGAGGTAGAGGGAATTCTGTAGCAGGGGTCCTTCATTTTTTTGTGTATTGTGGACCTCTTTGGCAGTCTGGGGAAACCTATGGACCCCTTTTCAGAATCATGTATAAAGTAAAATATATTGGATTATGAAAGAAACCAATTATATTGAAATATAGTTATCAACATATGAAAAAAAATTATGGACTTCAGAGAAAAAAAACCCTTGTTTTATACCAGAAAAACCACTGGTCTTGACATGGTATTTATTACTCAAATGAAAATGTGATATCCTGGAACGCATAAGATTTCTTAGAGGTTCATGTGGTATCTAAGTCCTCTTGAAAAGAATTTCTCTCCAGATTTTAGGAGGGCCCTTTGAAGTCACCCAAAACAATCCTGGTCAACATGTAGGAATCTCCTCTTTCAGATGGTCATCTCTCATCCATCCACTATTCTGATGTGGGGATCTCTCTGGGGAGGGGGAAGGGGAAGACAACTAGCACCAACTATGTGCTAGATAATGTGCTTTACAATTTATATATAGTTGTTTTACAATTATCTAATTTGAGCCTTACAACGACCCTGTTATTAAATGCTATCATTCCTATTACTGTTGGGGAAATTGAGGTAGACGAACATTAAGTGACTAGTTCAGGGTCACACAGCTGCCAAGTATCTGAGGCACTCTTGTTACCTTTTAAGACAGTCCATTTTACTATTGGGTAGCTCTTGTTGCCAGAAATATCTTCCTCAGATTGAGCCTATAGCTGTCTCTTTTTAATTTCTATTACCTCTTCCTGCTTCTCCCCTCTGAAAACTCACTTAGAATTCTTCCATGTGATGACCCTTCAGAGAACTGAATGCATGTGTGTTGTCCCACTTTGAACTCCAGACTAAAAGTCCTTGCTTCCTTCAACTTTTCCTTATGTGACACAGCTTTCAAGCCCCTACCTGTCCTGGTCTCCCTCCATTGCATTTGCTTTAGTTCACCAAGGTCCTTCATAAATAGTGTCACCCAAAACTGAACACAGCACTACAGAGGGGGCTTGCCCAGGGCAGAGCACGGCAAAGCTAGGACTTTCTTTGGGCTACCTGGCCATACTTGTGTTCACAAAATCTAAGGTCATCTTCTTTATTTACTTTTTTAGCAGCCGTGTCATTTCAAGCTTGTGGTCAACTGATTACCACATGATGCTACCCATTATTGCATTGAAATATGGAATGATATAAATGAGAATGGCAGTTCAGAGACTTGGGAAGGTGTAATGTGTCTTAGGGATCATCGAGTCCAAGCTTGTTCCAATTCCTTTACCCAGTCCCATTTTATAGATAGGGGAACTGCGGTTCAGAGGTCACAAAGCTAGCAAAGGACAGAGCTGTGTGTAGAGCTCAGGTCTAATGATCCCAGACCACCTCTTAAATGGAGTTATCCTGACTTCAGAGCTCTGTGTATCAAGGAGTTTTTCACCATGATGACTTTAGATGAAGTTTCCTTAGCTGCAAGTTACCATGCAGTATAATGAATGGAACAAATGAAAATGTCCACATTTTTGGCTTCAACGGAGTCTGCCCAATGGAGGAGGCCAATGATAATGCACTTTAAGAAGCAGGGGAAAACACTTGTTTACTTGGCAATATAGGATATTGGAAACAAATTTAGAAATACTTCCAAAAGGATAAGAGGCAAATTCAGCTTTCAGCTCAGCAGGGGTCCAAACATGTCTGTTCATCTAGAGAGAGAAGGATCAAGGGTTCTGGAATGATCTAATATTGGATAGAAGAGTGGAGGAAGACACCAGAATTTCATTTTAGTGTTGGTCCCAGGGATTTTGCTCCAGGACAATGGTATGGGGAAAACTGGATACTTCTGGAACTTCTAGGAACTAATTTGTTTGGACTGAATGAATCAAAAAGATCAATCTTATACCAGTTTCTGTCTTATAATAAAGCTTCTGTGTTACACTAGTTATATATGAGGTGTTTTATTTTGAAATATATTGTTTATTACTCAAAATAATAATAATTAGCATCTTCAAAGTTTCCCCCTCCACTAAAGTCCTGTGCAGCTCTGTTGTGCAAGGAAGTCGCCTTGAACTCCTGGGGGTCACACCAGGGGAGCCAGAGCTTGAATAGGCCTAGGACCCCAAGAAGGCAATGGACTAGAAGTCTGCTGTCTGAGAAGCAGCTAGGTAAGTTCAGACAGTCTCAGTACTACACTTATCACAAATGTCCTTGACCGTGTTCACACAGACTATCTACTAAGCTGTTGCAAGCTGTGAGATAGGGAGGACTCTGTGACAAAAGTCACAGATATGTGAAGTGCCAAAAGTGTACAGTCAGGATTTCATCTGATCCTCATACCATCTAGTGAAGTAGGTTAATTAATACCTTTCTTCTCCCATTTTACAGATGAAGAATGGTGAAGGACCTCTTTAGCTGTGTAGGGTGGAGATTGTTTTTGCACCTAATCCACTTTACCATAGCATTTCTTGGTCTTGGTTTTATGAGCATGGGTATATTTTCCACCCAAGATGGATTAGACTTATTCTGCCTGGCTGCAAGGTGTACAACAGACTAGACCAATGAGTGGAAGCTTTAAGGAGATCAAGTTAGGATGATGTAGGGGAAAATTTCCTAACGGTTCTGTAAAAAGGTAGAATGAACTGTCTTAGGGGCCAGTGGGTTTCCCTTCTGGACATCTTCATGCTGTTTTTCTGGAAGACCACTTCCCGTATATGTTGGAGAGTATATTCTCATTCAGGAAGGGTTGGATTAGATGTCATCTTAGTTCCCTTGCAACTTTGAAGTTCTTTGACATTGATTCCAACTCTCCACTCCTTAATAAACAAGGTTAATGAATTGCAATACCCAAACAAATTCACTATCTGGTGGACCACATTCTGGTGATGGGCACCCTTGGACACCATGGCACAGGCCTTTGGACAACAGACCCTCCCATACTTTAAACATTTTCTGTGTGCAGGACCAAAGGTGGAATATTGGTCAGTGTCTATAATAGGAAAAAACAATTAGCAAATCGTTCAACAGAGATCTAGTTTACACTCTTCTTAACACGCCTAATCTTTTTTAGTTAAGTGAAGTATTTTGATCTACTTGAAACTGCTAGATCCCAGGAGGAAATGCAACTGTTTGAATAGACTTGAATTTCATACCTTACTCTTCACAGCAAGGACCTAGGCTCAACAAACACTGACTAGAATCTGTTACCAAAGCATAATTTCTTATTTCCATTTCTGAAAAAAAGTTGATATCTTTTGCTTTTATAGCCCCTGAGATGATATAAAATCAATGATTAGTTTATTAATCAACTATTATCCTTCACGGTAGAATAGTTGCCAACAGATAGTAAGGTAAGCTCCTTGAGGACGGGCTTGGCTTTTTCATGTTGCCTTTGTGCCTAGGTGCCTTGCACTCATGAGACACCTATCATTTATTTCTATTGGACCGAACGTCCAGCTGGCCTTTGCCAGGAATTCATTAACTGTTTTTCTCTCTACACGTGGCAGCTCATGTGACTTCCTTTAGCTCTGGCATATGTACTGGCTGCCATTTTCAAAGTGAATGCTTCTGATCATCAGCTTGTCAGATAGTAACTGAAACAACAATGGGTCTTGTGTCCATTTAGTAAACTAAGCAAGCCACTGCTGAGAGGGGCAAGGGGGCTTCTGCAGGCTCTTGGGGAGAGTTCACATTCAAACGTATCGTTGGCATAAAGGGTAAAGGGGCGATACTTTGAGTCGTGCTGTGAGTAAAGGTTTTAGGAGTTTCACTTCAAGATAATAGCATGGTCCTCTCTGCCATGGAAGAATCTGTAGGCTGAAGTAATAGAGTATAGATGAGTGGAAACCAATGGTTGCTTTTATTTCCTGGTTCCTAAGTACTTATTAAATACCTATTGCAAGTCTATCCCAGTGTTTTTATGAGTGTTCTAGTTGCATTAAAAGGGCTTTAGCAGTAAAACCTCTCTTTTGATCTATAGATTTTTTGCTGTTTGGATCTCTATGGCATACTAGGGTCCTTATTTATTTGGAACGGATGGTGCTAAAGGAGTCTGGGAAATGCCCATCATGGTCTGCTTTTGTATTTCCCAGTACCATTGCTCTCTGTCGATGTCCATGTGATTGGGACAGCCCTATCAATGGTCATCTTATTTCATTTCAGGTACTCTAACCAAAGCACTGCAGTTGATCCTTGAAATTCACTGAGGTTATTTGTTGACCTGTAATTAGCCTTGCCCTCTCTTTTGCTTGCGTAAGGGTACAAATCTCTAGTCAAAGAAAGGAGACAGGTCCCTTGTTCTGGAACTTCTAAACTAGAACCCTAACTGAAAAAGCTAATGATGCATTTGGGTGTTAGGAGAGGCATGGAAGGCACTTGAGAGATCATGTAGTCTATGCCCTTATTGTGTGAAAGGGGAAACTGAGGCCTAGAGAGGCTAAATGACTTGACTCTGCCTGAAGGCCTACGGTGAGTTGATGACAAAGCTGAGGCTAAAAGACCACTTTTATTATATCTGTCTACTGGATATTTCCAATTAAATTCCAGTTAAATACAGATGTACTGAAATTTGCCCTGGCCCATACTGTCTCTGTCTGTCTCCCTCTCTCTCTCCCCTCCCACCCACCCCTCTGTTTGGGAAAGTGTGAATGGGTGAGAGTGGGAGAGTAACCAACATTGTGCCTCCTTCAGCTGTGACTGGCAGCCATGTTAGGTTTTGGGAAAGCTGGAAGCATGGTGGTCTAGGTTTATAATCCCACCTGCCTGGAGGGATTAGGATTTCTGGACTGAATTAGGCCATTTAGATCAGGTGGCTGTATTAAAGCTGGCACCAAAAACAGTGAGCTCCTGGAGCAAGGGGGTGAGAGAGGGAGGAAAGGGAGAGGAGTACTAGGTTACCCAACCCAGATCAGGTATAGATTGCCTCAAAGGCCTTATGAAGATCAGTAGTGTGATCAGTCTTGTGAGGAACCTCTGTGCTTCCAGATTAGGCAAGATGAGAAGACCCAATTAAAAAACTCCCCAAACTGGGAGATTTTGGCAATTTATCCTTCTATCAATTTGGGGGGGGGTATTCTGGGGGCACGTCAACCAACCTAGATTGGCTTCCGTCTCTCTCTCTGAGAAATGTCCATAAAGTAATTTACTTCCTGGAAGAGTAAGAGCAGTATGGTAAGCCTTAAAGGTCCTCCCAAGAATATACAGGAAGATCCTGGCCCTTGGGCCTTGCTGATCTTAATCAGTTTTCTGGGGATATCTGCACCGCTTTGAAAGTGATGTGGGGTCCTTGCACTTGAATTGAGAGAATTCTTCTTTTGGTGCTTTTGAAACCGTCCTTAATCCTTAACCTTCCAAACTCCCTTTCTAGCCTTTGAACCTGTGTGGCTCCTGGGGTTCTGAGGCCTGCCAAGCCTGTGCCCTAATTATCAGTCTTTTTTTCTTTTGCCCCTGCCACTGTCACTGACCACTTTGGTCTGGCACCTGTTCCTTTTTTTCTACTTATCCCTCCTATCACACATCAGACCAGAAGAGTACATTCAGATTTTCTGGGACTTGTGTGCAAGGAAAAATAATATACACATTTAGATATGATACACTGGTGATGTTTGTTTTTTTTTTCCCCTAGTCATGTTTGATTCTACATGACCCAATTTGGTTGTGTTTTTCCCCCCAAAGATAGTAAAGTGGTTTGCTATTTCCTTCTCTAGATAATTTTGTGGATGTGGAAACTAAGATAGATCCAGGGAGACAGACAGACCCACAAACAGGAATGGATACATGGATGGGCGGGGACACATGGACAGATGGACCAAGATGAACGGGGATGGACTAAGGGAGACGGACACATGTGGACGAACAGGGACAGAGAGGGATGGATCGACAGGCTGGGGTGTGTGAATGGACATAGAGAAGGGAGAGAGGGGGTGGGGGGAGAGGGATGGACAGAGAGACATGGACAGAGACAGAGGGACACAGGCAGAGGGACACGTGGACACACAGAGACAGAGGGACACACAGAGACAGAGGGACACACAGAGACAGAGGGATACAGAGACAGGGACGCACAGAAACACAGAAAGACAGGGACACATGGAAACACAGAGACAGGGACAGTCATATCAAGAGTTGTGGTCCTGGGCCCATCATGAACTAGCTGTGTGACTTTTGGCAAGTCCCATCCCCTTCTCAGGACCTTAGTCTCTTCTATTGCAGAATGAGGCGTTGGCCTTGGAGGTTCCCTTCTAGCTTTGGTGGTCTTGCCATTCTATGTTGCCCAAAGGCAGGAGGAGACTGGACAATGAGCTAAGACCTGCATGGAGAAGGGAGAACAGCCTGGATCCAAGGTAAAATTGGCCAGCCAGCCTCCTGGAGGGAATGATAATGGTGGAGTCCTGGTGGCCATTGAGGCAGTGGCCCCCCAGCCCATTGAGCAGGCCTTGGGTTTTCCATGGGCTTTTGTGTTCTAAATGAAGGGTTTCCTTAAGCACCTTTTTGTCCTTCAATTTAGGAACATGAGGCAGTGCCAAGCCATACTGCTGGCATCCTCCTGGAGCTTCTCCCAGCCCACTGGTCACAGTGGGCTCTCTCCCTGCCACCAAGTGGGGCCCAGGGATGAGGCCTTTCTCCCTTTTCTTTCTCCTATGTTCTCAGAGATCAGCTCAGGAGAAAGCCAGAGTTTCTGGTTCTTACCCAGATCATAGGTGAGGTCTTTCCCTTTCGAAATGTACCGTCTGCCCCAAACCCTGCTTTTTCAGTTCTTGCATCCTTCTGTGTGGAAATGTTCCACAACACAGCTCCCTAGACTTCCTAACCTTTCCAGCTTGCCTTTTATCCTCCTTCAGCTCTGACTACATTCCTTTCCCCCAGCCCAGCTCAGCCTCCGTCTCCCTCTCTGTTGCTCTGTTCTCAATGCTGAGAGGTTTCGATTCCTTCTTTGCCCTTCCATTTTCTCCTAGTAGCTCCTCTCTTCCCGTCTCCTTCATCCCATTTGTTGCCAGGGGTATCAGTCTCCCCTGGCACCAGCCTCCCCTTCCCCCTCAGTTCAGCCTTTTTGATCTTCCAGCTGGAGCATCTTAGAAAAGACTGTCACATCCCCGCCCCTGATGGCAGTTGGTGGCCTCTGGCTAAAGGGCAGCAGAAAGCAGCCCATTGTACAGGCAGGCAGAGCGGCAGCTAAAGCGATTCTGCTCTCAGTAAGCAATAAGAGGACGGTGTAAATCTTCTTGAAGACCTCTCCCCCCTCCGTGCTGGCTTTTCACAGGCTCTCTGGGTTCCCGTTAGAAATCCTTGAGCTGCTCTGAATCAATCCATAAGTGTGGACATGTCTCAAGCTGGTAGGCTGTGGGTTCGATAAACGATGCTTTTAGTGTCATGAGCAGTTCATGGGAGGGGGCTTGGGTACAGAGATGTGATGATTCACTATTTGGGAGTGTGAGTCCTGGGGCTCAGTTTGCCCACTCTGGGCCCCCTGCGTGGCGCCCGTGCCCTGGGTCTGAGGACAAAGCCAGCTGTCCGATGGAGGCAGAGTGCATGGCTTGATATATGAGGCTGCAGCAGAGCTCTGCTGCCGCTTCTCCCGACTGCTGAGAGGGACCGGATGGTGGGGAGGCTGAGCCAGAGCATTGCAGCTGCTGCCAGGCCCAGCCTGGAATCACTGGCTGCAATAGCAGCTGGGCTGGGAAAGCAGGGGCTGGCATGGAGGGAACCTGTGAGGCAGGGCCCCTTCCTCCAGCCGAGGGTGGCAAGGGGGAGGGGAGTCGTAAGGCAGGCAGGCCAGCCCTGGCGGGGGTTGCGCTTGCATCGGAACCTGGGATGTCTCTCGCTGGTGATTCTGTTTGTAAATCAGTGCCTATAATTGTCCTTGCCGTGACTCAGTGTCTGTCCGTATATGGGGGAGCCGTGTGAGGCAGTGGCTGCTGCATCTGGGGAGGCCAACTGTCTGCATGGCAAGGAGAAAATGCTGGCGGGCCCCCTCCGTGTTGGCTCCCAACACAGCTGCTGTGTAGACTTTAACCAAAACATCTGGACAGCTGCCTGATCTTGGGACGCTTTTCCAATTAGAGCCGACATGCAGAGAGATCTTGGGGGTTTGCAAAGCACCTTCCCAACATCTAACTAGAGCCTCCTGACAACCCTCGGAGGTAGGTACCATCAACCGGGTAGCATTTATTAAGTGCTTACTGTGTGCCAGATGCTGTTTTCTCCCAAGATGATTGGTTGAGTCCTTGCCCTCCGGGGCGGGGGTGGGGTGGTATGGGGTGGTGGTGGCTTCCATTCTGTTAGAGGCCTTATGATGTAGGAAAGAAATACCAGGGGATTTGGCATGGGGGAAATGGGGCAAGGAAAGCTGCCTTTTGGAGAAAATGGGGCTGTCCAGGAGGGGAGTGTGGATAATTTTCTGGGCACTGGGACACAGCCATTGCTAAGGTACTGAGCAAAGAGGCCAATATGGGTGGACCATGGACTAGAGGCTGAAAGGCATGCTGGGAGCAGAGTATGAAGGCTTTTAAAAGCTAAACAGGAGTTTCTTTTTCATCCTAAAAGGCAATAGGGAGCAATTGGAGTTTTTTGAGGAAGGGAGTGACGTGATTGCACTTGTGCTTTTGGAAAATCACTAGCAGTAATCATGGAGAAAATGTTTGATACCTGTGGTACTCATATTATTGCGCTCAAGTGACAACTGAGAAGATATGAGTCTGAGAGAAGCTAAATGACTCTGCTAGGGTCACACACAGTATTGTAAGTTTGTGGGGTGGGATTTGTATCTGGGAGTCCCCCACTCACAGACCAGCACTGCACTTCCTCAGTTTCTCTGTCATGCTGTCTCATTTGCTTCCGGGCAATATGGAACTAGCTAGTGTCTGGTTTTCAGGGTGTGAGCCATTGAGCTGAGGTGTCCCTTCTTGAGGAGACTGCATGGCAGCAAGCAAAGCCCCTTTCTGTGTTTTGGGCCCTAAATGCAGATTGAGGACTAAAAAAAGCACCGTTCCTTCTTTGCTTTCCCTGAATCTGAAGCAACTCTTGGTGCCCCGTGCCTTTGTCCGACTTAGCAGTGTCTCATCTTGAAAAGTGTCAGAGAAAGAGTTCTGGGATACCAACCTACTTGGAGACTGCCATGTGTCCATGAACACCTGGGTGGGAGAACTGGGTGCTTGCCTGTGCTTGCTTGTGTGTGGGGGGAGAAGGGGGGGGGTGTTGGGAAGTGTTTGTGGGGTGGGATAAGAAATTTGCAAGTGTGAAGCCTGCTGAGTTGGTGTGGATTTCCAGATTTCCAGGGAACTGACAGGGTTGGATCTTTTGGTGGGCCAGATTTCAGGCTCTCTTGGGACAGGGGGTGAATTTCAAATCGCTTGGGGAAGGGGGAGATGTCCTATCAAGAGACAGTGAGTTCAACCATGGTTAAACAGGCCTAGCTGCCTTAACATGTCCTTCTGTAGGAGATCGCCTCAGTTCAGAGAGAAAAAAGGCAGCTCTGGCTCATGTTTACCCTGTTATTCTGACAGTTTGATGTTGAAAGGGAGGTGGAAAGTCAGACCTAGAAGCAGACTGTCTTGAATGCACCATTAACCTCAGCCTGATGGTTTCCAAGGTCTGGTGGTGTGCCTGCAGCTCTCCGTCTTCACCTGGCGATTGCAGGGCTCTGTACCAAGGTTTGATTCTTGAACCAGCTCTAGGTGGCCACCACCATGCTCCCAGTCTCTTTCTATCTCTTTTCACATCTACCCAGGAGACCATTGATTCTGCCTACCATGTATTCTCTCGGCCCAGCACCCTCCTTTGACTTGAGCATTTATTAAATGGTGACTGTGTGCTAGGCGTTGTGCTAAGGGCTGGGGATACAAAGAAAACCAAAATCCAGCCCCTGCTCTCTCAAGGAACTCCCTGTTCCCTTACCATTTGTCTGCCCCTGGGCAAGTCAATTTCTATCTGCATAAATTTCTTCAACCATATAGTGAGGACAATAATAGCCCCAGACTTGCCTAAGGACTCACAACTAGTAAGGGGGAAGGGAAAATAATTTTGTAGTAATTAGACAGTAAGAGTCTGAGGTTGGATTTGAACACAGGGTTTTCTGACTTGTGGCCTGGTGCTCTGTCCACTGTGTCACTTTGTACTAAAGGGCTAGGGAAGGCCTTCTTATGAGGTTGGACTTTAATTGAGACTGTAAGGAAGCCAGGCAATCCAGGAAGTGGAAATGAAGAGGGAAAGAGTTCCAGGCATGGGATTAACCAGTAAAAATGTTAGGAGTCAGGAGATGGAGTGCTGTGTGCCAGGAGCAGCTAGGAAGCCAATATCATTGGCTTGGGAGGGAGACCCTAAAATGGGATGAGGCTGGATGTGGAGAAATGGCTTTCAAGGCCAAACAGAGATTTTATATTTGATCCTAGAGATAAGTCACTGGAGTTGACTGGAGGGAGGGAGGGGTGAGGGGGTGATGCTTTTAGAGAGATTGATTTGACAACTAAGTGAAGACTGCACTGGAGTGGCGAGACTTCAGACCAGGATACTGGCTGGCAAGCTATTGGTAGGTGTGAAGTGATGAAGGCCTTCTCCAGAGTGCTGCTGCTATCAGAGGAGATAAAATTTAAAAAGTGACAGAAGGTATCTAGTGATGTAAGATGAGGAGGGGAGAAGAGGGAGCTCTCAACAAATGACTTTTTTTTTTTCTGTGAACCAGGTTTTCTGTGAGGCCAGGTTTTCAGCTGAGAGGGTGGGCAAGGAGGGGAACCAGAAGAAGTTTGGGAAGGGGTGAAAAGGTTTAGAAAAGTTGTTGTGATGGGTGGAATAATGAGTCAATAGGGAAAGTGTAAAAGGATTGCCTTGCCCCAGTGAAGGCCCAGTCAAGATTATGTAATATATATTTCTAGTGAACTCAGCACAGTTTTTATTGTCTTGGTTTTCTTTCATCAGCATATGAGTAAGAACAAAGTCAGTGGGTGGTAGGAATAATGCAAGCTGAGGCTTGGCAGAAAAAGGTCTTTGGTGGGATAAGGGACAGAGACTCAAGAAGAAGGCTATGGTCTATGGAGTTCATCAAGGGATCAAGATGGGATATGAAGGAGATTGTGCCTACTGCAAGGGTGGTGGCCTGGGAAAGAACATCGGAGTCAAGTGATTGGAGGCCATGGTGAAAATGAACAGAATTTGGGTCTGCAAGAGAGGAAAAGGTGGGGTGACAACAGATTTTGATCAGATAAAGGAATTTCAGATTTAATGAACATGGAAATGGTGCATTGATAGCTGATGGCAATTTCAGAAGGGATGGGTCCCCAGCCCTGGTCCCAAGAATTTCCTTTCCCCAAAAGACTTAGAAAGGGGAGGAGATAATGGGACAGAGCCAAGGGTCTGCTCAAAACTGCATACCTAGCCAAGGAATGTGGAGCAATAAAACCTCTTATCTCTTGCTCCTTATTTGTCTTCTGCAAAAACTTCATCCTGTCTGATAGACCTGACTAAAAGATATCCAGTCTCCTTATGTGGATGAAAAGACATCCTGGATCCTTCCTTATCTCTTTTTTACATTTTACAACCTGGTGGGCTAGTAGCCAGCTACCCAAGTTCTAAATTTTCAGTATAAAAGGCTTTCCTATAACTGTTTCTAGTTTTCTAGACTCCCTTTAGAGACTAGCCTGTCAGATATGGCATAAATAAACTCGTGACATTAAGAGAATCTTTTTAAATTCTTTCAAAGTATGAACCCTGACTCTCACAACTCAAAAGTATGGCTGTGTGTGTGTGTGTGTGTGTGTGTGTGTGTGTGTGGCTACACTGGGTCAGAGGAGTAGTTCATGGGAAACGACATAGTTGAGGAAGTAGGAAGTTGGGGTATTTGAGGGGAGTATCAACATATATGTTGAAGTTCCCAAGTATGAAGGGAGTAGGAATTGAGGAGGAAGGAAATGCTGTGATCCAGGTACTGAGCTCACTGAGGAAGGAAACTATCCTGGAGGTAGATAAACAACAACCATCAGAATCTTGATTAGATCATAAGAATGGTTTGAGGGAACATCAAAGGATGAGAAGTTATTGAATGATGGTGAAAAGGGGAGAGCCTGGAAGGAGCAATGGGAAGGAGTATTCCAACTCCTCCAATGTGATCAGCTGTATAGAACCAGAGCTGGAAAGAGGGGCCAGGCCAGTTGTGTGACATTTGGAGGGAGCCATTCTCAATCAATGCAAGAAGATGGAGGGAGAGAGAAAGGAAAAAGGTTTAACATGAAAACTGGTTCATTAGCCGTGGATTAGACGTTCTAGGGAGCCACTCTAGTAGAAAGAGTAGGTAGCTTTAGAGTGGGGCATTGGTGGGGTTACTTTGAAGGTATAGGCAATGAGCGGAATGGGAGGGGATCCCCAGAATGGGATTTGAATAGTGGCAGCCAGGGGTCATATTTTCATTGTTTAAAGGGGTTCAGCCAAAGGTGGAGGTGTACCAGATTATTTGCACAACAGTGTGCAAAAGGAAAGAGAAGGTGATGGTGGGTAGGTGCTTGTTCAGACAAGACAAATACTGTGGGGTTGTGGTGGCCCAAGAGAGTACCATAGCCATGCTGCTCCACCCACCCCCATCATCAGCTCTTCCTAGACCATTGCCAGAGCTTTCTGATTGGTCTCCCCTGCTTCCAGACTCTTTTCATGCTTCCTATATTGGCCAAGATAATCTTCCAAAAGCACAGGTCTCACCATGTTGCTCTCCTCCTCAAAGTCCTCAATGGTTCCTCATTTGAAGATTTTCAGTTCTGTTCCTCTCCTCTGCTTTCCCCTGGAGAAATCTGCTCTCTTCTTTCAACACTTTTGGAGCTTCCCTTAGGCAGTGATATTCTAAATTATTTTTCTGTCCAGTTCCTTTCCTTTTAATCCTTTGTAAGCTCCCTGAGGGCAGCAATTGTTGTCTAGTCTCAGCACTGGGAAGACTTAATAAGTGTTTGTTGAGTCGAATTGAATTGAATCCCGAGTGGTTAGATGGGCCTGTTCTAGGAGCTATAGTTCTTAGCTTCTGGGGCTGTGAAAGTCGGCTGAAAAGGAGAGTTGAGGCAATTATCCTTATTAAAAAACCACCCACACAGAATTCTTCAGAAGAAAGGGAGGGTTGAAATGGAGGACTATGAGGTTGTCTATAGTGCCTGGAGGCAGGGGATAATTTCTTGGCTGTTCACTGGCGAGTCCTGCAGTTGACTAAGCTCCCTCTGTGTGCCTGTGTGTGTGTGTGTAGGTAGAAAGGAGTAGAGCCATAGCTTTTGGGCTGTGAAGAACCTTTAAAATCTAGTGAGATATGAGAGGGTTGGATTTGATTTCAAAAGTCCCTTTTAGCTCTTCATCTGTGAGCCCAGCCTCATTCAACTCAGTCGTGTCATAGGAAATGAAGGGAAGATCCCAGGTCACTTAAATAATAAGACAGGAGAGTCAGGTTTTGAATTTAGCCCTGCTGACTTAGACCCACTGCTTTTTCTTATCACATGGAGCTAACATCCAGTCCTGTTTCTACCTATCCCGTCTTGTGTGATCTTGGGTAAATCATTTCCCTTATCTGGGCTTCAGTTTCTCCCTCTGCAAAATGAAGCATTTGGACTAGAGCAGGAATTCTTAATCTGAGGTTCATGAACTTATTTTGCAAAATATCTTAGTAACTATATTTATACTTGCTACCCTATATTATTATATAGTCTTTATTTTACGCATGTAAAAATCACTCACCAGGTTGTCAAAAGAGTCCAAAAAAAGGTTATGAGTCTTTGGACTTGAAATTGGACCCTTAGACTGGAGGTCTTACCTTCCAGCTCAGATATTCTGTTCAGTCTGTTCTTGATACAGCCTGAGCTAACTGCTTTCACCTAAGGGAGAGGAGCGTGGGACTGTACCCGCTATTATAGATCAGTAAAGATCCTAGTGTAGGAGCAGCTAGGTGGCACAGTGGATAGAACACCAGCCCTGAAGTCAGGAGGACCTGAGTTCAAATGTGGTCTCAGACACTTAACACTTCCTAACTGTGTGACCCTGGGCAAGTCACTTAACCCCCATTGCCTCAGTAAAAAAAAAAATCATAGTATAGAGGTGCTCCCTGGTCTACGATTGTCAGGGCATCTCAGGAAACCACTAGGGACTGTTCCCTCCATCCTCACCTTGACTCTGAATTGGAAATGATGCCATTGCCAACTGAGCTGGCCTCTGTGATCGTGGGCTGAATTAAGAAGAGGGGCTCTTTTTTAAACTTTCCTTTTTTTAATTGAAGTTTCTTATTTTCAACATATATGCAAGCATAATTTTTCAACAATGACCCTCACAAAACCTTGTGTTCCAATTCCCCCCTTCCTCCACCTCATCCCCTAGGTGGTATGTAATCAATATATGTTAAACCTGGTAAAATATATGTTAAATCCAATATAGGCATACATATTTATACAATTCTCTTGCTTCACAAGAAAAATCAAATCCAAAAGGTAAAAAAATGAGAAAGAAAATAAAATTCAACCAAACAACAAAAAGAGTGAAAATGCTATTTTGTGATTCACCCTCGGTCCCCACAGTCCCCTCTCTAGATGTAGATGGCTCTTTCTATCCCAGGTCTATTAAAATTAGCCCGAATCACCTCCTTGTTGAAAACAGCCACACCTTTCAGAACTGATCATCGTATAATTTTGTTGTTGCTGTGTACGACGGCTCTTATGAGCAAAGAAGGCAGGGGCTACTTCCTATAAGGTAGTTTAATAATTGGCTAAGTGTTTATTGGGGGTCTATTATGTGAAAAGGTGCTGGAGGATATAAACTTCAAAGCAATAGAAAGTAAAAACTTCCCCCTCCGTGCCACTATACTAGCATAAGGAAACAGATATATGTATATAGGGAAACTGGACAGAACTGTTCCAGTACCCTGGATCCAGGGAGTGCATAATGATGGAGTGTTGAGGGCATAGACAGTTAAGGCATGATTGTAGTGCAATTTGAGATAAGCAAGGAAGGAATCCTAGCAGAGGTGACTTGAATTTCGGGAGGAGGTTGGCTGAGAGCAAGAATAGGGCAGCTCCAGGACCTTGGAGAGTACCAATTGGACTGCATGGCAGGATTTTTTCCCCCCAGATGTAAATGTCACCAGGAGGAAGGATATGAGCTTGCTAAGGACAGAACCAGGTCATTGACCGTGGGCTTCTATTCCAAGTCCACAGCTCATTCACCCTAGTCGGGTGCAGAGATGGTTTGATCAGGAGGGCCAAAGGCTAGAATGAGCAAATTGGAGGCAGATGGGTTTGGATGCAATAGAAAGTCCTATGATGAGGAATAACCTGAGAGGAGTTTAGAGAGGATTTGCCTCGGGGAGAACACCAGTTAATGGAAGGCCCTGAAGGTCAGGCTGTGTACTTGGGATTTGCTACAATAAATGAGACAAAGGCTGTTTAGGCTATTGAGCTGTCGTGGTGGTAAAAATGGTGTTTGAGGAAGATCCCTGTTGAAGGTGTGTAGGAGGATAGAGGGAATAAGCAGATAGGAAGCTGCTGGAGTCCTTCCAGAATGAGCAAAGGTTTGAGCCGGATTGTTGGTGTGGGGAGGGAGAAGATCCACTGAAAAAAACCTTCTTGGCTTTTGGTGAGAGTGTGGGATGAGAAGGACGATAGTAGAACTCTTCATTTTGAAAAAAAGGGAACTAAGAGGCTGGCGCTGCTGGAAGAAGGGGTCAGTTTAGAAGCAATGATAATGAGTCTATTTGGACTTAAGCTTCAGATATTGATGGGATATGTGAGGGGAGATATTTAGGCAACTCGAGCTGACTTAAGATGAGAGTTCTTGTGAAAGGTCTGAGCTGGAGCTATCCATTTATGAGTTGGCTAGAGTACTAAAGTGTGTGTGGGGGAATGTTGAGGGAGAAAAACAGAAGGTGAGTGACAAGATAGGAAGATAATCCCAAAGACGGAGGAAAGGATTAGCCAGCCAGGCCCCAATTCAACAACCATAAAGCGCCTGCTCAGTACTAGGCAGAAGAGTCTGCCCTCAAGCAGCTTCCTTTTTCTTGGGAAGGTAGGGACACAGACTTTTTGCTGGATGTTCATCCAGGCCATGCCCTTTAAATGTGAATGGCTCTATAAGTTCTGCTTTGGGCTGGCTTTCTTATCTTTGCCTTCTTTACCCGAGCTCCATAAACTTTTTTTTAAATTAAGATTTTGATAACTGTATTTCAAAGTAAGTGGTTTCCTTCATAATCTCATGTATTTAAAATATTGTTTTGAGAAGCGTTCACCAGACTGCAAAAGAGGGATACAGCCCCCCAAAACTAAGAACCTTTGCTCTATACTATCTCTATTGGTGATCTAAACTCTCATGGGTTCAATGATCATCACTTTGCTGGTGATGTTTAGCCAGCCCTAATCTCTCTTCTTATCTCCAATCCCCCAATCACCAGTAGCCATTTGAACATCTTTGGTAAATGTCCTATAGGTACCTCAAACTTAGTATGTCTAAAATTCATCTTTCCCCTCAAACCTTCTTTCCAAACTTCTCACTACTACCGTGAGCACCACCATCCATTCAATCTTCCAGACTCGCCCTACATAGCTAGTCTATGTCATTTGTCTTGTCGTTTCTGTCTTCACGATATCCTCTTCTCTTCAAGTATACAGTCACCCTAGCTCAGGCCTTTGGTACTTTGATCCTGCACTATTACATTAACCCTCTGATTCATCTTCCTGCCCCTAATCTGTCTACCTCAATTCATCCTCCACTCAGTTGCCCAAATGATTTTTTTAAAACATAGGTGACCATATCACCCCTCACCATAAACCCTAAAACTTTATCCTGCAGGATGAAATGCAAAATCCTGTATTTGGCAGGTAAAGCTTTTTGCTGCCCAGATTCCTTCCCTCTTCATATGCTCTGCTCTCCGGTGTTGTTGGGTCTTTCTCCATCTCCTGTCTCTTGGCTTCTTTTCTGATTGTCACCTGTGCTTGCAGTGTTTTCTCTCCTTCCATCTTTTGGCTTCTATGGTATCATTTAAGATGGAGCTCTAATCTCATCCTCTCCAAGGTCTCCCAGGCTTCACTCCTCCCTCTCCCAATTGGCAGTTCCTTTCCTTTGAGATTATATTCTATTTGCACAGTGTACGTGTGAGTATATATGTAATGTGTTTATATGTATATATGTAATGTGCATGTATATGGGTGTGTGTATGTATACGTGTGTGTATGTATATATGTATGTGTGTACACATGTGTGTATGCTCCTTAGGAGGGTAGCATTCAGGTGTTAGAGCCTTTGAGTGATGGGAAGAGGTCTCAAATTCACTGCAAACACATAGCTCTATTGGTTTTCCTTTCACTGAGGAATAGGGGAGTAGGGCCAGGGAATGGCTCTAGCCAAAAGCTCTTACCATCTACTCAAGCTTCAATTTCTTGGGCTTCTGTTTTTTTCTTACTTTCTGTTGTCTTGAATCATCTTTAAAGTGATTCTCCTCCTGGGCCAAATCAACAGAAACTATGGACCATTGTGAAATCTCATGCACAGTGATCAGATCTGCCTTAGACAAACCCATACCTAGGAAAGGCCTTAGCTTAAAAAGGCCAAGATCTCCCACTGCCTCCAGGGTCATCTCCAGCCATCCTGATGTATATCTGGCCACTGGACCCAGGTGGCTCTGGAGGGGAAAGTGAGGCAGGTGACTTTGCACAGCTCTCTCTCACTTAAATCTAATTTGCTCGAATATCATGGCACTACCTCCCTGATGTCATGGTCCTCCTCCAGAACAAAGGACAGACAACAGTAATCATCCTGGTGGATCGATGTCTGGGTTGAAGAGGAGTACATGGTCTCTTTCCATAGGAGAGGACTGAGTCTGTCAGCAAAGTCTGTTTTAAAAACCCCCCAACAAATGAAGGACTGTGACACTGACTGCTACCAACAGCCTTGATTGGGCCCCAGTGGGCAGTATAGGAAATGGTGAGATGCTGTCAGCTAGCCAGCAGACAATGCAGTTTCCTGAGATTAGGGATTGCTATGTAAAAAGCCCACTCTTGGGTCTAAGGGAGAGGCAAAGAAGAGTAAGCCAGTCTGATACAGGGTCTTACCCAGAAGTGACCTTAGAGGGCATTTAATCCAACTTGCACCTAAGAATCTTTCCTGTAGCATCTATTGCCCCTCTACCTCTGGCCTCTGACCCCTTTATTCCACTGATGTGGAGACTGAGGCCCAGGGATGGGAAATAAGAAATTGTGGGATGCTTCAGAAATAAGTGCGGTATCATTGCTTAGCTGTAATCCCACTTCCCAGTTGCCTGTGGGGGTGGATTAGTTTCTGGCCGTCATACATGGTCAGAGGACTACAAAGGGAAGGAGGGGGCAATTCCTTCAGTGTATGGGCTCCAGGGATTGGTAGGTCCTGCCTTGGGCATCTCAGGATATGGGGTTACAAGGAGGCCCTGGGAAGAACAGGTTCCTTTGGGCCCAGGGCCCTTTAAGCAGCTCACTAGCCTGCCTCACCTATCAAATAGGGATTTGTGTTTTAGTTTCTTGATCTTTGAAATTAAGCTCAATTGTGGAGATGTTGGGAGGGGAATTAGGGTTAAGACAGGCAGCAGGAAGTGGAGAGGATTATTGGCTTTGGCTGAAGCCAGAACACTGTGGGTACAAGGGCTTCGGGGCTTGGGCCTCCTTAGATGGCTGTGGCAGACTGCTGAAATCCTTTAGTTCTGGTTTTGTATGTATTTTACCAATATTGCTCAGCTTTGCAGTGATCTCTGTTATCTCCAGCATGAGCACATCTGCCCAGAGCCAGGGCTAGAGCCTGCCCATCCTTTGCACTGCTGAGCAAAGTAGGGAGAGGCAGCCTGATCCAAAGCCTCTCCCTATCTCTCTCTGCCCACCCCCCCCCCTTTGTCTGTCACAGTGCCTGAACTTCTACCATCAGAGTCACTATTGGACTTTTACATCGAAATGGAATTGTCCTCCAACCTGAGAGGAAGAATATGTAAGCTAGACAACACCTTAGTAGAGCACGGCTGAGCAAATTAACTCATTATCACCTGGCAGACTGTTCCTGTAGTGGAAAGAGCCCTGGACTTAAAGTCACATGACTCATGTCAGCTGGCTCAGATGTTTATTGTGCGATTTGGGGAAAATCATTTAAGTTCCCTGAGCCTCAGTTTCCTTATTTGTAAAATGGAAATAAAAGCTCCCATACTACCAATTTCCTAGAGTCTTACCCAGGAAAGCACTTTGCATGCTTCATGCTTTGTGGAAATATGAGCTGCTGCTACTTTAGGAGCCTTGGTTTTTCCATCTGTAAAATGGCCAAAATCCCTTTTTGATTTTGTAGGATTGTTGGGAGGAGCAAATTAGTTAATATATGGGGAAGAGCCTCATAAATTATAAAGTGATGGATACAAATGGGAGATTCTCAGGAGTGCTGAGGGACCTGAACTAAGATTGAAAATCGGTAAGGAAAGGTATGGAGGAAGGCAACATGGCATAGTAGATAGAGCACTGGACATGGAGACCTAGGTTCAAATTCCAGCTTTGACACTAGCTATTTGGTCTTTATGCCTCAGTTTCCTCATCTGTAAATGAGAGGTTGAACTTCCTGACCTCTATAACGAGCCTTTCAGCTCTAATTCTGGGGTGCAATGGATCGTGAGTTGCAGCTTAGCTGTTGTGGAGTGTTGTAACCTGAGGCAAATGAGCTCCTCTCTGGTCCTTGGCTTTACCGTCTGTAAAATGCAGGCTTTGGACTTGATATGGGGTGTTCTTAACGTGGGGCCCATGAACATGTTTTTGCCCTGCTAACACCTCATCAGTAGAATTGGTTTCCTCTGTAATTCTCCATATTTCATGTATTAAACACATGATTCTGGAAAAGAATCCGATGGCTTCTCCAAGTTGCTGAAGAGGTCTAGGACACAACAAAGGTTAACAACCTTTCAATCAAATGGTCTCTGAGCAGCTCTTCTGGATCCCAAGTCCTGGAGTTCTGGGCTTTTCCAAAGGGTGAGAAGCTCCCAGTCCTTCAAGATGGATGTTGGCTAGATGTCAGGGGTCATAGGCCATTAATTAATTTGACCATTAACTCAAATGATTTCCTAAGCTGATAGAATTCCAGCCAACTGAGGCTAGGGAATTCTTCCCATAGCATTTGGGGGCATACTTGTAATTCTCCCACCAGTCTGACAGCCTCCAGAAAGCCTGGGGTGAGGGCAGAGGCACAATCTTCCTCCTGTCTACTTCCCTTTACTTCTGCCATCCTAAGCTTCCCTGAAGGGGGGGAGCAACAATCACTCCCACCTCACGGGTAGCTGAAGGGGCTGCCCCCACCCTATGCCCAGAACCTTACACTGGCTGTGCCAAGAGTAAGGCTGACTTGAAAGAATTTCTTGGGTGAGAGACTCGTGAATCTGCTCAAAGGCCCCTTTAGACCGGAAGCTCCTCGAGGTCAGGGGCTGCTTTGCTTGGATCTGTCTTGGCTCCTGGTACACAGTAAACATTTAATAAAGAGCCTCATCTCTTTCCTCTGTCCATTCCCCTATTCCCTCTGTCTTTGTGCGTCTCCATCCCAAAAGCTTTTAGCCAGCTTCCCCACCCCCTCCAATTCTTCCCCCTCAGTCAATCTCCTTCAGATCTCCTGCCCCCTCCCCAGCCCAGACCGAGCTTTGAGGGAGCCTGCCTCTTGGGCCACAGGCTACTGAAGACAAATTGCCTGCTTCCCTTTGCTGAGGGCAGGCCCCGGGGCTTTCCCTCCGGGCTAGCTTCATTGTCCTGACCTGACCCTCCTCACCTCTGTCAACAGCCCCATTCTGGCCTGTAGCTGGGCACACCTCCTAATTGTGGGGCTGTCTGTAGGCAGCCTCCTGTTGCTCAGCCTGGCACCTTCAGCATCCTTCCCTCCTCCCCCATGGGCCCTAAAACACATGGGGCATTCTGGACCTAAGCCAGGCTTCCTCTTCCCTCCAAAACAGTCCTGAAATCCCGGAGGCCTGCAACTGCCAATGTGACCAAAGCCAACTGGAAGGATATTGGCACACAGGGAAGGTCACCAGTGAGATGTGAGGGACAGAGGCAACTCTAGCCAACCGGGTGTTATCAGCAAACCTGAGCCCACAGCCAAAGAGTGCTTGCTGCCCAAGGGATCTCTTCTGGGTCTGACTGGAGGTACAGTGTCGACCTAGTACACTTTGACACTGGGCCTCAGTGTCCTTGGTTGTAAAATTAGGGACAAAACAGCATTCACGTCACATGGTTGTAGTGAGGATCAGATTGGATGATAGACATCTTTTCGAACCTCAAGATGCTATGGGTATAAATGTATTACAATAAATATAAACATAATGCAAAATGAAAAAAAACCTGAGTGAAAAATCTTTTAAAGAACAAATAAAACAAGGTGTCTTAAAAATAAGGTAGTATTTTTATAAAAGAACTTTGTATTAGTTTTGGTGTATGCCTATCTAGCTATCTATATATTATTATTTACATTATGTACGTATATGTCTGTGAGTGTGTATATATATATGCATATATATATATATATATGTATGTGTGTATGTATGTATACACACACACACACAGATGGATCTCATTGTAGGAGTAAAGCTTATATTGGCAATAGTCTTTATTTGGACCAATATTAGTTTATTATGTTACCATATTAGTATAGTACCAGAAAGTATAGTGTGCTGAATCCATAAAGAGGCCGGACAAAGAGGTGGAAAATGCTGGGTTTGGAGTTAAAGGCCTTCTCCACTTAGTACCCAGGTAATGTCGGACAAGTTTCTCAATTACAAAGGGAGATGACAAAATCTTTGTCAGCTCTAAATCTATGATGTTAAGGAAGAGATCTGCAAGAAGGGATGTCTTCCTGGAAATGGCATTCTTGGAGCTGGATCTCAGCAGGCAGAGATGGGGCTAAGGATGTTCCAAGTATAGGCAATGATAGGAGTTAGCCATTCTAAGCTTCTACCTGACAAAAGCTACATCAAACCTTCAAATTTAAGAGTCAGATTTAAGGTCATCTCTCAAGTGACTCGGGTCTCATTTAAGCTGGCATTTCGTGATTTGGAAATATCTAGCTGTTTATCCTAGCATAGGCAGAAAACTGAGGTTGCTGGCTTTTTCACTTGAATGTTTGGATGTTCTGTGGATTCAGTCTATGAATTTCATAAATGTCAGACCATCTGCTTCCTCATTCTGAAGGTAAAAAAAAAATAGAAACCCAGCCAAGTGAAATAGTTTGTTCAAGGCAGTGGATGTGAGGCTAGGGCCTCAGTCTCCCTGTTCTCAGTCCAGAAGCCACTTCATTAGCCCGCTCTAGTTTCTTTAGGTGAGCAAAAGAAGGATCTTATACATGATGGTGGGACCCTATTGGAAATAAAATGGGTGCTAGTGGGATTTCAAGATCTAATTACCTTTGGCAGGAATTATTTTGTAGATGACAAGTTGGGGAAAAGAGGAGACTAGGGAGCTGATAATTTGTTAACTGGGCTACCGTAGAAACAGGAAGATTCAAATGGAATTGAATATTGACCTCCCTGTTTTTTTCTCTTGTCTTTCTCTTTTCCTTTCTCTTCCAACCCCCTCTTTTCCCAGCTCTCAAGCTTTTCTCATTCAGACCTTTCCATGCTTTTCCCTGAAAAGATGAAGTTCCCAGGAATTCCTCCCATACTGGTTACTAGCCTTGGGCTTTTCCTCATGACGGCTACTCTCCCAACTGGAAGTGGGCAAGAACGGAAAGAACCGGGAGAGTTTGTGAAGCAGGACATTGGCGGGTAAGAACTGTGGTCAGTAGTCTTGTTAGGGCATTCTGCCAACCATTAGCTATTGGTGGGAGGGAAATATGGAACTTTTACTATTGGTTGTCCAAAGTCACTGTCTTCACCTCTGGGTCTTTTTGGGTCACAGAAAGAGCCAATATAACCCCTTAAGACCAAGGTGTTATTCTGTGAGATTGTCAGAAAGTTTGGACTGGAGGACTGAAAAACTGTAGAATTGTTTTCTTTTTCAAAGTGACAAATCTTTGAATTTTGTGGCAACTTGTCCATGGGAGCTAAAAATTGGTTACTAAAAAACAAAACCCAAGAAAACAAACAAACCAAAAATCCCAACTTTTGGGAACATTCCTGCTATTCCAGTATGCTCTTGGCTCTTTTCCTCCCCTCTTTGGAATATTTTGGTATGATATAAAATATCTCCCTGTTCCTATCTTGGACTATTATTGTGTGATACCAGATATTTAGAGGGTACATTTATTATCTCAAGTTTCCCATGCTTCCCTAAAAATACTGTAGGTTTTTAAAAGATATCTATTTGACTTGAGGCCTATTTCTTTCATTCATCCAGCCAGCCAGCCAATATTTGTTGAATGCTAACCAGAAGAAAAAAGGCACTTTAGAGTTTGGAGATGAACTAAGATGAACGAAAACAAAAGTTTTTTGGGGAGAGGGAGTTGGAGAGAACAAATAAATGCTTATTTGAAAAAAAACATTTCTTGCCCTCAAGGAGCTTATGGGCTAATGGGGAGATGATGAACATACACTTAACCAATGAGGAATATATGTTCTATGCCACGAGAGAGGTGGTCAAGTCCTAGGCTGCTCAGGCTGGGAGGGGAGGGGGCCAGATGGGAGAAGTGTGAAGGAAGTTTGATGGAAGTTGTAATACTAGAGCTGTAGGTCATTTTCTTGCTGGATTTCAGTAAAGGCTGTCCTCCATGTGTGGAATGCTCACCTTCTTTGTATTATTTTTGGTGTATACCTATTTATACACATGGGTATATTACGTATGTACATATGCAGCTATGCACACAAACATATATGCAGATATACCTCTACCTCTTGGCATTTCTGGCTCACTTTGGGTGTCACCTCTTCTTTGAGGTTTTTTTCTGATCCCTTCAATTGTTAGTCTTCTTCCTTTCTCCCTCTCTTCCCTGAGTTAGGCCTTTAAAGGGGGGGGGATTTGAATAAACTGAGATGGCAAGGTTGGGGGATGGCAAGTCCATTCTGCTGTGGTAAAAGGCAGCACAGATACAGAGAGGAGAGGGCAAGACAGGAGTGGAGGATGAATAGGAATCCAGTCTTAACTAGAACACAAATCTCTGAGAAGTCTCTAATACAAAGAGGTTGTGATGTGCCTGAGGTTACAGAATTTATGTCAGAGAAGAAATGAGTGTCTTTTATTTACCGGGCAATGAGAATTGACTTAAGTTTTTGAGTGAGGAGTGATGTGATCAGAATACTGTGGTAGGAAGATTACTTGGGCAAAAGTAGGAAGGGTGAATTGGAGTGGAGAGAGCCTGGTGTCAGGAGGTTCCCATTACAGAAAACAGGTCAAACAAAAAGATAAAGGGGCTAACTTAAGCTGTTTTCAGTGGGAGTGGAAAGGGAAAGTTTGAGACAGATTTGAGAAGTGTTGACAGAGGAAAAGCAACAGGATGTTGTGGCAGAGGGAGGAAAGGGGAAAAAGTCAAAGATGAGTCAAAGGCTTTGAGATTGAGAGACTGAGGTTGGTAGTGCTAGCAACAGAAATAGAGATATTAGGAGAGAGGGAGGCTTTGGGCAAGGGAAGTGAAAGGTTAGATTTTGAGAGACAAAATTTGCCTGGTAGGATAGTCGTACGGAGCTGTCCAGCAGGCAACTGGAAATATGGAATTGGAGCTCTGGGGAGAAGTTTGAGGGTACAGAAGCAGATCTGGGAGTCATTGGTGTAGATGGGTAAGAATCTCAGGAGCCAGTGAAAGCACCAAAGGAAAAAAAGAGAAGGGTAGGCAGGTGATACAGTGAATAGTTGAGCCCAAATTGGAGTTAGACACTTGACCTTATCACTTAATCCTGATTGCCTCCCCTCCTCACCCCCAAAGAAAGGAGGACCTAGGACAGAAGTGTGGAGTTCAGCTTCAGTAAGCCATCATTTCTCCAGTAACATTGGGGAATTTGAAATTCTACTTCAGGAAAAATTGCTTCTAAAAACCTTCTAAGAGAAACTCTTTTAGCCATTTTGAATGAGAATGTTTCTAAATTTTACACACAGAAAACATTAAACCCTTTTTCACTTTATTTTTTTCATTGAAGACTCAGGTACATCCTCAGTAGAAGGCAAGCTTTTTGAGATCAGGGACACTTGTTTTTGACTTTATATTCCTAGCACCTGAGACGGTGCCTGGCACATTAAAAACAAAACAAAACAAACAAAAAACAAACCTAGATCTGTGATTTCCTTTGTGTAGGGAGGTCCTGCTGAGGAAACTCCTCTTGCAACTTGTCTGAGAGTTTCCCAGATTATTGAAAATGTAATCAACTTCCCTAGTCACGAATGTGTTTCAGAGAGAAGACTTGAACCCAGGTCTTCTTGACCCCTAATCTGACTATGTTAGCACCGCACCTTGCTGTTTTACACTTAGGAGGTGTTTAATTACTGTCTGCTGAATGAAACAGAATCAGTGTGAATCTCTTGCCAGTTGCTTTGTGCAATAATACAGGTCTGTGCCTGCTTTTTGGTGTTTCTGTCTCTTTCCTGGATGCCAGATAGGCACCCGTCACTTTTCGTTGCCATTATTACACCTGCTTCT
Source organism: Myrmecobius fasciatus (assembly GCA_023553655.1). Taxonomy (NCBI): domain Eukaryota; kingdom Metazoa; phylum Chordata; class Mammalia; order Dasyuromorphia; family Myrmecobiidae; genus Myrmecobius; species Myrmecobius fasciatus. The sequence goes on from JAJPUD010007707.1 coordinate 102,362, forward strand.
GGTAGCCCATCCTCCCATGTTCCTTTCTGCTGCTAATATATTTAGGTTAAAGGAAATAAACACCCAAGCCAAGCAAACTTAGGACTGCATATTTTAAAATGAGTCACTAAAGGTTGAGGGCAGC